>JPKZ01001384.1:12071-36292 GCA_000803305.1 Toxocara canis | reverse complement strand
TTGTTGTGAACACATGGAAATTCCGACCGCTGAGGCGCACACGCTGTTAGCGTTGTTATAACTGTAAAGGTGTAATTTTTGGGCTCACTCATTCGCTGAATTATGGCTAAGCCAGAAGGAAAAGTTCATTGTTTTTAAAAATTAATAAAAGTTCATTCATAGGGCTTGCTAGAGCACAGTAATTTTAATTCGAGGGATTTTTATCGGCAGAGGGCATTTCCTGAAAAGAATCAGCTGAAAAATAGATAGAGGAAGATAAAAAATTGTTTGGACTAGAGAAGGTAGGCTATGGATTAGAGCGGAAGAAAGTGCGGTCAGTGTTGCAGAAGTTATCTTCTTTTGCTTCCATTCAGTTTGTGAAGTAAAGCTACGGTGGTAAATTGTATCCGACCGTGCGCGTAAGAAATAGAGTGCACAGCAACTGCTTCCATTTCCACCCTTCCCCCATCTCTGCAGTTGTCTCCGGCGACGACTGCTTGCCGACATATGCGCCCTGTTGCTTTTGTAACCTCTCACATTGCTATTTTCGTTGAGCAACGATGCAAGCTCAACTAGGTGAAGTCATGAAAGCAAAGGATTTGAAAGTGAGTTGGCATCAAAACTGGGGAGAGACTGCTACTACAAAATAGGAATGGAAAATTTTGGGAGCTGAAGGAATTTATGTAGACGAATTCACTGAAGAATATTAACGGAAAAAGAATGCGTAGTGTATGTTTATTTCAGGCTGAGGTAAAAGTTTTATATTGGTGTGCGTGATAGATCATTTTGGTAATTTTTGCTTTCAGTAATGAACATGAAATTTTGTTCGCTATTACGATAACATATTGATTTCTAATAGTTGAGAATTTTTTATAATTACTACTACCAGTTATGAAATGCCCACTTATCTAGCGTAGTTTGCGCATGATATTGTCGTGATTTGTACGCTGGCGGGGTGATATCACAACATATCACAACAACAACAAAAAAAGTTGACAAAAATGGATGTAGTTTTTGAATACGTGATAGTAGCTTCAAAATTCGCTTTCATACTTGATTAACGATTAAGAATTTAGCGAATAACACGGAGATCACAACGTATATGAATCGCGTACAGTGTAATCCTTTACAAAATTTTCAGAAATTTTTGGATTTAAAAAGCGCGTTATTCTAGACTTTTTCGGAATAGGAGGTCTTCTGTGGAAATCACTTGGTTTCCATAGAATCTCATATGACTTCTATAAAACGTGTGATATTTTTCAATCAATAAATTATCGGGTAAATCCTACTTATCATCTTCCGCCTCATAACCAAACAGCAATATCGGAGTGCTTCAAAGTGCGAAGGGCGCAACTATCGATGGACATAGTCTCGGAGCGCAATCGTCGTACAGCCCGCAATGCAAAGGGGTTGGAGGAGTGGAGGAGCAGGAAGAGTGTGGAAAGTAGCCAGAGAGAATGAAACATTTAGTTCACTGCAAAGACCCCGTATTCGGACTTTGGTTGTGTTCGTTGGTTGCAGAACAGTTAAAGGTTTTTTTCGCGACGATAACGGGAAGTCAGGGAAATTTTTCGAGTATTTCTCTAACGACTTCAAGATTGGTCGCTCAGTTTTTTTTTTCTTTCTTTTAGATCAGAAGTATTCTTCTGATCCATAGGACTAATGCAGTTGACGCTTCAGATTCTGTGGTAGTGCATTAAATGAAGTCAATGCAGCGCTTCCTTCCATGCATACGAATTTTAACAGCTCAGTACCATCACGGATTATACTGTTATTGTTTTATTAATGGGGACTACCAAGGCACACTGAGTACTTCGATAGCAGGAAGTTAATGCTACATTCTAAATTCCGTTTATTCAAACATTCACATATCTGCACTAATGTTTTCGCTTCACTGATCGGCTGTATACATCTGCTGATAATTCGCGTTGTGGCGAAATATGGATTGTCTTATGTTTATGGGAAGGTTTCTACGAATAACTGAAGCTAGTGTTACGAAATTTGGTGTGTCCAGCTTCAAATCGTTACGTCGATTAAGGGTGGGGGGAGGGGGATTAAAGATAATTAAAAGTGCTAAAAAGTTACATTTATTTAATAACATTTCGGATTACAATTACGATTTTTTGTGAAACGTTCGAGTGTACTTTTATGCTGGGGTTCCCCAGTGGTGGTGCAGATAAGGTCGATAGGATGCTATGCTCGTGTGTTTGACGTTTTTCCGCATTTGCATATCCGATACCCCTAATTTTCACAGTCGACTGACGATCTGAGAGCTCTGAGAGAAGGGATCCCACCGTCAGCTTAAAATTTCTGAAAATGAAAATTCTATTTTTGGCATTTTTGTAGGAGAAGTCGTCTATAGTTAAACCATTTTCGGCGACGATCTGAGAATTTAAAATTTTTGATTTTGTTTCAACCACAGGCTACCACCTAATATTTAAGTGCGAGTACAAGCAGTCGAGGAAGTTTGAAATACGAATTCATCTGTCAAATCGGTAAAAACAGTGGAAGTTTGGGGGGGATTAAAGATCATCTAGCGGGTCCGCTGATCGACCAATTCTTCACCTCGAGGGGAACTCATGGATCTTTTATTTCTTAAGGTAAACCAAGAAAGAGGTCAGGGCAGTGTATTCAAGCAGGCTGACGCATCCGTGGAGTGTAATGGCTAAGAACTCTCTACATTCGAAGGAATACAAATGGATAGGGTTTTCTGTAAATTTTCACTCATAATATCGCTGCGTATTCAGATGATCTTATATTCTCATGGGAAGTGCGCCGTTTTTGTTTTTCTCGTGGGTATGTGGTGATTTGTGCTTCTTGGCTTCTTGCAATGAGGCATGGAGGAATTTAAGTGTGGGAGAGGGTGGAGGCGCAGTGGAGGAGGAGTGTTCATTGGTAATAAAGATTGGAAAGCGTTTTGTAGAATTAGCAGTAGTTCTTTCCTGTGTTCATGGGAAGGAGAGAGAGCGAACCTTCTCCGGAGCCGATACCAGGATTTCCGCAGCTTCCCTGCATGGAAACGGAAGTTGCCGTGCTTTATTATGACTGTTCTTTGTGCTCTTGCATATCCGGAACACGCAGTGATTACACTTGATGCTATCACTCCGTGGGATAGCTGCCTGGTATTGTCGGGACCTGGTTCTGTTCAGAGAAGGGGAATTTCTGCGCAACGTATTGCCAGAGTTATTAAGTTCTCATTGATGATGAGGATGTGCGCAGGTATTAACAGTACTTCCAATTCGTATTTGCTCTTTGCGGTGTACCATACAGCTCAACGTTGAAAAAGTGATAGTCCAGGCTAAAAAGTAATTTGAGATGAGGTCTTGTGTAAATTTGTTTTTGAGGATGCTCTGAGACTTTTTTAACTTCAAACACGCGGATGGTACGATTTTCGGGGCAGTGTACAGTGAGTGATTGAGGCTGTATTGTGGAAAGCACTCGGTAAGGACCGTCATCTTGTCATAAAATTTAACATCTGGCCAATTGATGGCGCAGAGACCTTGCTGCGGCTACATCTAACCATTGACGAGTTCAGAGGTCACATTCCTATTATGCGTGCATATATCATAGAGGTGTTTTGACTGGCTGAGAGTCAGTGCTGTTCTAGCCTTGTAGGAAGAAATTGTTGGAAAGGAAAAGTCCATATGAGAAGCACAGAAAGGCAAGGAATCTGCTAGAAGGTAACCTCGGTGCATAACTTTTAGCGATTTATTTGATGCGTTCTCGGGTGAGCACCATGTTCATGCTTGGTCATACAAGTTGCATCCATAGTTGATTGGCAATCTTATTGCTGAGATTTCATTCCAAAACATGCTCAACTAAACCAGCCATGCTGAGTAGCGGTCTTAATCAGTAGGGAAGATTCGGGTAACCTGAAAGATGGAAAATATGGACATTAAATCTTTCAAATGAATCGTAAGAAAGAAACGAAATGTAAAACGTAAGCACAGTTGTAACCGAATATGTGGTGCGTCGCACAGATGTTTACCGATCGACTCGTATCGCGGATGGTTGATGTGTCGCGTTTATCGTTGCAGGCAGATGGTTCCATGAGTCAACCGATACTAGCATACAGTAATGTGTCGATTATTCGTTAAATAAAAAAACTGAAATTTTTTTTAGAGAGACGAAATTGTAAAGTAGTGTTGGATCGAGGATCAACAAAAGTGGTGTGTTGAGAAGCGAATCGGTTGGGGAAGCAATGCAAACCGATTTGATAGGAGCCTATCGAAAACGTAAACGCTAGCTCTCGATGGGCGATCAGATTGTTACCGATCCGCCGAGCCAACCCAACCGCTTCTCCAATTCTTTTGCTATCGCTTCTTCCTCGAACGGCTCCGACAAAGATAGAGGTATGCCGTTCGACAGATTTCCCACCTATGAGAAGCTAAAGAAACTTAACTAGTGTACTAGCAGTAATGAGCAATAGTAGGTACGATGTTCAGTTTTAACCATATGACTACGCAGGAAATTGGAACCAGCAGGATGGGTAATGCAGGAATTATCTAGTAGGAATTGCTATTAATTCTAGTAAGAATTATCATCAACAGTGGTAGCAGCAGCAGTGAATTAAAGAATATGCAGTTTTATCATGATAGTAAGCAATTAGCAATTTAGTTAAACAAAGTCAGTTAAATGGTATCGCTGAAGTCGCTTAAAAGAGTCCGTTCCACTGGCTAGCGAAGTTCTATCGAACTATTTCGGTTGCTTAACAAATTCTGCAGGAAGTTCATTGGAGGGTCTAAACCGGTGATGAATTAAGCGTATGCAAATCAGGTTAATTATTGAAAATATCCCAATGCGGCATAACCGGTGATCATAACCGATGATTTTTATTTTTATTGCAATTTGGTTTTGACAATTTGCCAACTTTGAGGTTTTGTTATCGAAACGTAGAAAATCATTAAATGTTCGTTTATCATAAAAATTTGCGTGACTGCAAAAATAACAACAGAATTTTTTAAACAAAATTAAAAGAGCCATTCGTTTTGGTGATGATGAGAAAATCTGGCAGCGAATATTGTTTGGTTGAAGTGAAAGATGAAAAAAAGACGCTGCTTCGGAGGATTGCACGTGCTGATAACGCGGCAAATATCGGTCGTTATTTCTGAATGTGCTGTGTGTACCTCTTCCCGAAACTTTCCTGTATAATTTCAGCATCGTTCTTTCAGTTCGGTTTCACGTGCTTTATATATTTAGCTTATCACCTCGCAGACGTTCACGTGCTCATGTCCAATCCATTTGTGTTTCCGTTGACTTTCATCTCTTCTTAAAAACGGTTGCATTAGAAATTTTTCCCATCATCTTTTTAAAAAATTTCTTCGGGATTTTTGTTGTTGTAATCTGCCATTCGGAGTCAGCTGCAGGGGCAGTCTTCTAAATTTATGCCGCATTTTGCGTTTATTTAGAAAGCATTTTATAAATATCTCCCAAATTGCGAAAAGCGTATGTATTTGCATTGGTTGCTATAGTCATGAAATGTTCAAGTTCTAGGGTACACAATAGTGGTGCCGGCGAATGTGTGTTTCGGTGGCGTGAGTATGCAATTGGATCTGAAGATAGACCAGAAGACGTTGGCAGCCGCATCGGACATCTCAAAAGCGGTCGAGGAAGCTGTCTCGACTCACTTCAACTCGGCCAATCCCACGACGACGACCGTGTGTACACAGAGTGGTGCATCTAGCGCGACCGTGGCACGTCGTGTTGTTAGAGTGCCTTCGTCCACACAGTCACAACTCAGCTTCTCTATTTCTGAACCGAGCACCATCAACGGCAGCACTCGCATGGATTGCGATTGCTCCAATCAAAACTCCTCTATGGTTTGTTTATTCAACCATTCGTTGTTTTCCTGCTAACTGTTTGCACCTTGAACAAGTGGTGTATGTTGGAGGAGGGGAGGGGGGCATAAGTATCGAAAAATCTCCACACGGTTTGCAAATGGAAAAGGGGGAAGATGAAGAGCAGAAGTCGCTGTTCTGTACTCCTCTGTTTGTTTGTGTTTGTTACCTCAGCTATGCAGAAGTCATTGTCATGAACATGTACAACAGATCTTGCAGATTGCCACTGTAGTGAAGTACGGTATTTCGTTGTTTTACAGGCATCGCTAGTGCATAGGTAATTAGTTCGTATCGTATTAGCATCGAAATGTTTCATTTTTACCAAGTTTTGGTGTGGGGGAATAAAAGTCAAGGTTGTCATGCAGTCATCGTTCCTCGCTAAGGCTACAGAGGATCCCTATAATGAACGGTGTTCTTGCCGCGTTTCGAGCATCATGCTGTTGGCAGGGACGATGGAATATCACTGTTCTATGCTCTGAAGTTCATGGAGCTTGAGTGTGTCCTTATTTTCTCGTCAGACTGATACCAAATCGACCATGGAGGGATAGAAGGCTTGGTGTTGCTGGGTGAGGTGATCTTTTTTTCAAAGGATTTTTAATTTCTCACCATCATAGGATCAGAACTTATATAAAATTCTACAATTGCAATTACTAGTTTGTGTTGGAAATTTGAACAGGTACCTTATGGTGTTGATGTGTGATAGAAAGGAGTAATAGTGAAAGGGAAGCTTGTCTTGACCAGCTGAATTCTTACGGGGTAGAGGCATTGACTGTTTAATGGACTAAGGCATGTTGATCTTTAGGTAATTTAGAGGCTTTCACTGTTTAAGCGCAGTACACTTCCGCCGTACTTGTTCGTTCAGTTCGTGTGTGCACTAGCGCCGCATAGACATGATGGATACTTGGCAGATATTGGTGTATCGTACATCACCGTGTGAATCGTAACGTTCCTCATCTCCTAGGTGTTGGCGTTGGCGCGATAAGTTGAGCAGGCAGCAGCAAATTCATTTTTAAAAACCTGTCGTTGATGGCGATGTGCCAGAATGTTGATCATTAGTTGTAAAACGAAAAAACCACGCGCCTTATGTAATGCGATCCACTGGTTTGTATGCATTTTGCAGTCGACCAGGTTGCACATTTTATAATCAGGTCGCAAAACAAATGGCAGCGTGTAGAGGAGGATTCCAAGATATGTGCTTCGGCGGTTGGCCTATGAAATGGCAGCAAATGTCAGAAATTCAGGTTTTATGTGCACTCGATGACTCTTACGAATCTTCTGCCAAACATGCGTTTTTATGGGAACTGACCTCTAGAGTGTGCAGTAAAATCGGTGAAGATGTATGCAAACTTTTAACACATCAAAATGATATAAATTCCCCTTCCTTTCTCTGTGGTGAATGATGCGGCTGGAATTGGATATCGCAAGTGACCCTAGGCTAAAATCAAATGAACTTCAAAACTGCAACTTTAGTGGTTCTCGAGTTGAAACGTTCGGCCAGGCGGTGACGCACACGTATTACGGCGACTCCATAGAGCGCTTTGCAAACTGCATAAGAGCGAATGCGAACGGAGCTTAGTTAATAACTCGCATGGCTGGACGGATGCATGAATTAACTGGCGTTTGAAATTTTATTATTTGCGTGCAGCTCGTAGAACCGGCTGTTCCGATAAGTGGAGTCGGCGTAGCGCATATAGCGCTAACTCGCTGGTGCGCTTTCCCACTTGTTTATGAAAATATATTTGGATACAAAATTTAAAAATTCAGATCTGGGCTCTTTTATTTTTGCGCTTATACTTTCTGCGAAATTGCTCATCGATATTTATCATCGTGAAAAAAGCCTTTTAGCAGGACGACTGCTTTCATTTTGACATTTTCGCATATGTAATTAGTTTCCTTTAAATTTTAGGTCATTAATTTGAGTGCCATTTGTTTACGCTCATTTCAAGGGAGGCGCGATCGAAATGATCATAAAATGGAAAACAACTGATTCCGTTGTATAGTGTTGCACACTGATTCACTCAGCGAGCAGCTACGAACAAATGAATTATCGACTTTTGCCGTCCCAAAGGTGCATGTGCAGTTTAAAGAACAGCCGTGAAAACATTCTTCGAGGGTCGCGTGACTGACAATACATGGGCCCACTCGTAATATATGCTTCGGAACGCAAAAAATAGTGACATGGTTCTATTGGTTAACATTCTTTTTCCTCTTCTTTCAGCGTTATCCCTCTCTTTCGTCGTTATTCTCGTTCAGCTGCGCTTGTGAAAGTGGTCGGGGTTTTTCAGCTTTTTTTTTTTCAGTGTGTCACCCTCTTTCTCATTCTTCAGTTGATTACTTCTGTTTCACTAAAAGATGAAAATTAGCTAATGTTTATGTCTGTTTGGTTGTATACCGCAGTTACCTGCAAAAAAAAAATTGAACTAAACTGAATTTTTCTTTCATAATAGGCGCTACAGTGCGTTTAGCACGCTTATTAAATTCATTAAAAACAATAAAAGTGAGTACCTAAACGCTATCAGATTGAATCGTTGGTACAGTTTTTAGTGAAGCATTTTTCGTTACATAGCATCATCGATATGCAAGAAAGCGAAAGCTCAACAGGCTAAAAAGTAAGAAAACAAGTGAATGCGATGGAAGGAGCACAAAGATATAGGACAAGCTATTTATCCGATGCGGCTTTAAACAGTTATTGCGCGTTGCCTAGCTCTCCCCTGTCTGATACTGGTGGTTGAGCTTATATTCAGGTGATATTCTTTTCTTGTTTTACCAGAGATGGTTTAAAAAAAAAGGTTCTCCGAATAATTGCTGCTGCGACCTTCTGCTGCTTTAATAGCGGCTATTTGAAACGTACTATAAGTTTTTCTGTTTCGTACCATTTGAGCCGTTGCCAGAACGATTTGGCACCATCGAATTTTGCTTTAGTTGCAAATTTCACGAGCAGCATTGTAGATTGTCTTTTGCTTGAAGCTGAGCTCTCTCTTGTAGGCAGTACCTGTTAACTTCGAGAAAAATTCTGACTCTGATGCCGGAATACGTACGATTAAGACGGCATTGTCACGTTGCAAATATGTTGTTGAGATTGGAATGAGATTGAAAAGCTAGTGGAATAACTTCTGGTTGTTTTTTTTTTTTCAAAATTAACGCGGAGTGACGTTTCTTTTTTTGCCTTTGGTCAATCCCAATCGTCTAATTTTGTTTAGGGTGTGGACTTCCAATGAATCGCGAGCCCTTCTTGATGTACGAAATTTGGTGGCAGCAGTTTTGATTTTATTAAGTTTCTTTGAAGCAGTAGCTAACAACTCCGATCATACTGAGGCTTTTTTCAATCATTCTTCTTGGAATGTATGCGGATGGCAGAAGTGCATAAGCTGAGTGTTATTCGCACACGCCACTATTTTGCGTTTTACGCTGAATGATTTGCTAGCAGACATGAAAAGAAGTCAAAAGGAGTCGCAGAAGGATCTCACCGTGAGGGATACCAATTTCAGCATCATCAAAATTAGACGAGCATCACTTGGGAACAGTGATACTGGATGTTCGAAAATTTCTCTTTAGTTGCTTTAGCGTTAAGTCGACGATGAGTTCTTTGTTAAGTTATTGCAAAAGCATTTTCGAGTTGATAGTATCCTATGCTTTGGCTGTATCTATCTAGCTGAACGATGTAAAGTATTTTCAGACTGTCAAAATTTCTATTAATGAAGTGGATGATCTCGAAATGAGCTGTGGTCAAATATCAGTTGCGAAAAATAGTGTTGAAAAGTTTTTTTCAATAGAATGGTTTTTGCCAATACAACTACTAGGGTTGTCAAGTCTTTTGGTGATAAGACTGCCTACGAATTCGGAACGCAGAGCCAGATTTTGAAGTAGTTGTGAAAATTTCTTTAAGTTAAATTTCTTTAACTTCTTAATCATCTCCTAGACTTCTTTAAAAACAGCGTTCTTTGTTTTCTGTTTTTCACTCTTTTTTTTTTTTCAACTAGCCGTTAAACGTTAAATCTCAGAATGCTTTTTCCCGTTAGCGTTCTTTAAGTTATGTAAATAATGAACTTTTTGAGGGAATTTCGTACTCCTTTTTGTATTCCATCACCGAATGAGTATGAAGTCCATACCTTCCATTAACATGCGCCAGTCAGGTTGAGATTTTCCAACATTTATTAGAGTTGTTGCAAGAGGAAGTAAATTGGCGCATTTTTTGCAATTGGCTTTTTTGAAAGATTCGGAGAGGAAGGAAAGAGAAAGAAAGAAAGAGGGATCATCAGCAAAGTAAGTAGTAAGCCAGTTATTATTTTTTATGCTTTTTTTTAAAATGTGAACAGCCTAGCGCAGTTGATAACACAGTTTTTTTTCTCTCCTTTCCCATCCTCCGTCTCACTACTCCTGTCTCTTGTTCGATTTGGAGAACCAAGTATGTTAGTATGGACTGCGAGTAAATATTTTCGCGCTCATTTACGCTTTACCAGTGACAGGCACGGGTGGGAAAAGGAGAGGGGAGGAGGGCGCTTTATGGTAGTGATGCCTCAAATGCCGAAATATTCAAGCGAAGACTCTGGGAAGAAAATTGCTTCGAGCACAAAGTTTTTGGCACCTTTTGGTACTGGTCTAAAGTTTTTTTTAAATCGCATCGAATCTTTCATTTAGTCGATAGGCAAGGACTACTTTTACGGCAGTGCAATGGTAATACCAAAGACGATATCTTGTGGTCGTCTACCCCTTTAATTTTTTTTTTCTCAATTCAGCACTGGTTTATACTATTATTTTTGAGGTGACGGGTGAAAGTCGTGAACAGGTGAATGAAGTGTGTAGTTCGACAGTCGATTCGAGTCCTCTTTGCGATACTGCATCTTCACCAATTCAAATTGACGCCCCCTCCACGAGCGGGACGTCACAATCAAGTGCACATAATGATTTTCGTCATGATGATCAGCGACCTTCATCTTCTGCTGGTAAGCTATTGCTGATTCTGCAATTGCTGCCGAAGATGGACAGTGCTTTGCATGAACCCCGTTCTCCGGTATGTTGCAACTTTCCCCTCTATCCTTTCAGTGAGGAACCTTTTTCGGACGAAATGCTCCTGGACAGTCTCCCTTACTTTTCAGCGAGTCGTTCCCTAGCTTTCAAGGATTTCTTCCCCTGTATTGGGTCGACCATTCTTTCTCCTTCTTTCGTCCGTTCCCCTTCATCTGTCGGTTGAATTACTTTCCGGCTGTTATGGCTGAAAGTCGTATTTTCCGCATAACAATAGGAAGAAAAATATCGTTGAAAATTTGGAAAAAAAAAGTGGCCATGATAATCTTGACTAGTCGAAGTACGCTTTTCTGTGGATTCTTTATCGCTTTTCAGGTGATTTCACATCGAAATTAGCGTGTTCTGAATCAAGCCAAAAAAATCTATTAAACGTTTTAGGTATGAACGGAATAATAGTGAACTTGTCCATGCTCATTTTTTTCCACAGAAGAAGTTACTGAGAAATCAGAGTGTTTTGGTTTCCGTTCTTTTCGAGTTGTTGGCATTTCAGTTTCAGATTTTCATTCCGATTGTTTGCGTCATATTAGTATGCACCTAATACAAATTACCAGATGCACGATGTGCAGACTGCCGTAACTTATCCAGTATGCTTAAAACTTTCTTCGAATGAATGGCTAACAGAAATGAAAAAGATGGCAAGATTGCATTTACATGAATTTGCAAAGTTTTATTCGATAGATCATCACGTCGACTATTCGATTTAGGAGCGTCGTGGTTAGGATTGATTAAAACAGTAAGCTGCAAGAGTAACTGTAGTAGCCACAGGCTGTATAAATGTTTTCAGTGTGCGACAACGAGGTGCATTCATCGATGGAGGATTCAGGAGAGCCAAGTGCATCGACGAGTAATTTCGCAAGTGGTAGTACTCAACAGTCACATTCGCCTGCACCCTCCTCCGTCGATGCAGCGTCTCCGTCGCCACAAACCACGGCTGCACCGGTGAAACGTCGTAGGGATAAGTCGACTCCGCCGTCGCATTTTTGCGAACAGAATGACCCTGGTGGCAAGGGACAGGTTTGTGCAGTGTTTAAATTCGCTTGCGCAGGTTCTGTTGGTTTGAGATGGCTTTGACTCGGGTGTGAAGATTAATAAGAATCTACATTTTACTTTATAACCTGCTGGCACTCGCACAAAATGTAAATTTTTCTCTTTTAGGATAGTACCACATTTTTACTGCGTTTTTTTGTAGGAAATAATATATTTAAGGGAAGAGTGCAGCATGCAGGTAATACATCTTTTGGGGCAGATCGCAAGTTTTATTGGAAGAGAATGCAGTCGTTTTTGGGTAGCGTTCGTTATCCGCATCAGTTCCTAATTTAAAAAAAAATTTTTCGAGAGAGGAGAGAGGAATGGGTAGTTCAGCTTCTCAAGTTGGCTATGCATTTCTTTTTCGAAAATTTTCAAATGTTAGCACTAATTCGATAATGCACGAACTAATTTATTTCTTGTAGCGGGTGGTGCAAACTTCTATTCCAAGCGGGTAATGCTCAAGTATAGTTAGCGCGAGATTGCCGATAAAGATTAGCATGTACTGAGTGACCTTTAATGGTAAAAACTTTGTGCTTTAACAGCGGATTTGAACCTAATTATTGTGCTATCGTTTTTTTTTTTTTTGCTGGCCATATTCTTGCTTAATCAACGATCGCTGGTTAAAAAGTTAGAGCATTCCGTATGACTTCCCCGCAGTCAGCAAATTTTATTGTTTTCCATTTTTTTCTTTTTTTTGTGAAGTAAACGCCACTAGGAGCGAAAGCTGAATGATCACTGACATTACGAAGTTGCGCATTTGGGGAACTATGTTCTGATTCAAGTTGAACTACTCTCGTTTCATGAAGGGTCAAATGGCGAGAGCAGCGCGGCAGTCAAATAGTTTCATTTTGGCATGTGTCCTGCTATGTTTTTTAAAAATCTAAATAGCTATAATTACATAATTAAAGACTAGTTAAGGACTGATATTAAGGACTAATAACGAAGGACTAATAGTTGCCATCTATATTCAGTCTGCTACATCGGAAACCTTCCTAATTCTAAAGTAGTCTTTAAAAGACGATAGAGATAAATTGGAGCGAAATAGTGGTTAATGTAGCCATAGGTGGGGTAGTTGATGTACCGATAGGTGGGGTGGTTAATTTAACGAAACGTCGTTGTTTTTGTTTTTACAAAGGTCATCATTTTTCGTTGTGCATCATTAAAAGTTCGTCGTGAGGGAATTATGCTGCAGATGCGAATAGGATGGATTACTGGCACGAAACAAAGAAAACTGTCGAGTTGAGTCTTGCAAATTTCTAAGAAAAGATTAGGCAATAGTTTATCATGTCGTTAATTTTGTTGGTTCCTGTTAGGACTTATAAACTCAAATGCATCAATGAATGATATCAGTTGTAAAAAGAAGCTTATCAATAACAGTCGGTAAACTTATCACGCTTGTCTTCCTAACCTGTTGCCGCCTGAACGATTTCACGCATTTTTTTTCGGCCGTCTTTTTTTCTCTTTTTTCCTGGAAAGGTTTCTATAGTGACTCGAAATTGAGCTGCAGCATGCGACTGGTTGTAGCGAGGGGGGGAGGGGAAGTGGGGTGGTGATGAGTTCACATGCGATATTGTGTCCCCTATGTGTGCCATTGCGGAGATCTGAGACTAACAGTTCCGCGACGTTTGAAATGTTAGCTCTTAAGGCGGATATTATATGACTAATGGAAAACTTCATTCATAGCTGCACTTCCAGGCGCTTCAGTTGTCTCAAAAACTAATTTGAAGAGAGAGGAGGGGAAAGAAATTCGACGAAAAAAAAACACTGGAAAATGAGATCGAAAGTTACCACGATCATCCCGAGCAGCCAAGTCCAGAAGGTTACCTTGAGTAATCAAATTCGGAAATCTGCATAACTGAAATGGCTGACTCGCCTTTGATTGAGAGCAGATGAAGTGTATGAGAATTGTGTAGTGTAAAAACTTAGAGAAAGAGTAAGAAAAAAAACAAGAGAGCATTAAGCGAGCGAATAGGAGCATTTATCTGTTGGTGCCATCCAAACCGATGACTCCATATTAGTGGTCGAATTGCAAGCCACATGAGCAGCAGCTTCTCGATTTTTTAATATTTGAAATTTACACTTTTTAAAACACTTTAGAAAAGATAAAAATCTATCGCTTTCTTCGTTTCTTGCACTATCATACTTCATGTTCCGTTTTGACCAGAAAGAGAGAGAGAGACATAATTTCGGTAAAACGTCACGTGAATTTCATGAAAACTGGCAGGAAGCATAGGAAACTATTTTGAACGTTTTTTTGCACGCCATCAAAGTGCATGCATTTCGAGTTTTGTTGTTGTTGTTTTGGGTAAGGGGAGGGGGAGGTTTTGCGCTACAATACACAATGCATAGGAGAATATTTCGAAGAATATAGCTTCGATTAGCTCCAAATGTTATTATATTTTTCTACTGGTCGAGAAAAATACAGTGGGATTTTGCGCAAACAAATTTGTTTTTCTGTTTGTTCGATTTATTTTGTGAGTACAATGCGGATGACATATTTCCACTTGTCACTATTTATGACGTTGTTTACGTAAAAGATTTATTTCGTTTTTGCGTTCTGATTGCAATGCCCTTCATGTTAAGTCGTCGTTACGCTTGCTGAAAGAAAAAAAAAACGAGATGGTGACGGAGTTATCTTGTGACGCGATCTTTAGGGTTTTTTTTTTGCTCAGAAATTGAAAATCCGAAACGAAATGATATGAGAACGTTATGAAGTGAGCGAAAAGAGGAGCGGAAATTTTGCTGCCCTCTTATTCCGTTTCGCCCACGGCGTTTCCTCATAAAAATATTTGGACTTTTGTTTATATTTTTTTTGAAAAATATTTGAAAAATATTTGAAAATATATATACATATATATATATATATATATATATATATGTATATGTATATGTACATGTATACATGTATATATGTGTATACATATGTACATGTATATACATATATATGCACATGTGTGTATATATATATGCACATATGTATATACACACATTTATTTGTTTTATTTATTTATTTATTTATTTATTTATTTATTTATTTATTTATTTGTCTGTTTATCTATCTACTCATTTATTTCCAAAGGTTCTATGGCAGAATTTGGGCGCCGTTGTGGATGTCTGGATGAATCTTGGTTTGAGACGAGTGTTTTAGGGTTGAAAGTAAATCTGAGAATTTATTGCCATCCAGGTTTTTTTTTGGTGTTTGAAGTTATATGGTGCACCTCCGAAGGCTACCTTATCATCTGCTTTTTTTGGTAGAAATAGGAAGAGATGGGGAAAAAATGGTCAGAAAATTTGTGTTTAGTGAATGCCTTCGGAATAAATCATTCGATTATCGCCTCTTATGCTCTCCTTAGTTACAAATGTGCTCTCCTTAAAATGTGCTCTCCTCTTAGTGTTCATCAAATGCGAACAGTTTGAGTGTGGATCACACAAAAAATTGTTTGCATTTTTTTTTTCATTAAGCTAATTTAGCTGTCTTCAGCTAAGTTACGAAAAGCATATCTCACGTAAGCTTTATACCCCTGCGCTACTTTCAGTTTGTTACAAATGTGCTCTCCTTAAAATAACAACTGAGCAAAACTTTACATTTGGTATTTGTTGATTTGCAACAATTGGCGACGGTTTCATTAAATAGATTCATTAAATAGATTGCAGATTTATATTTTAGATTATAGATTTAAAATAGATTCATCTAATTCAACAATACTCAACAGGACCGCATTCGTTAAATAGAAATAGCAATATTTTTTTGCTAATTTTCGAATTTTGATATACTCTTTATCATATGGCAAGGCAGTACATTGTTTGAATATATTACTCACGAGATTACTTAACAGATAGCATTTGCTACTTTCGTTTAATGGCTTTAGTATGTTCTTTTGGAAGGGAGTAGAGGTTGGGCAGGAGGCGAGAGATAGTATAAATTGTTTGTGCCAGAAAAAATTGTTGTTGTATAGATCAGTGGAAGGCGGGTTTTGTTGGGCTGCGTAATTCAGCGCACAGTTTAATGCACAGTATGTGCTAATCGGCTCACTTGGCAACACGGTTAGCGTCAATAGCAACAGTTTTTCGGTTGCTGCGAAAAGATCAGGTTTCCTAAGTACCATTGCCTCTATTATATGCTTATATAAGAAAGGTACACTTTGCACGAAATGAAACACACTGCAGACAACTGGCGATCAGGTGCTGCATTGCATAGAGTGACGTGAAACCGCAGCTGTTTGTCAGTAATTTCTCTCATTTGTCAAACTAAGCGAAAGTTTTAATAGTGAAACCGAAGCCTGGAAAAAAATGCAACTTTGTAATGGAGCAGTAGAGGCAGAACGGGAACGACGGAATGTCTATGGTTTAATTGTTTTAAAAAAATCATTGTTTCACGCCACACCAATAAAAAACGAAACAGTTGAATGTGACTTTATTAATCACCGGATGAGAATGCTTGTTTCATGCGTTAGTTTTTTCTTTTACACTGCAACATTTGCAACTTTGAGAGCGTTGAATGTTGGACATGCGATTCAATTATGCACTTAAGTATTAATGAATTTAACACCTTTTTTTGCTAATTTTTTAATTATTTAGATTGGTTATGTCTTCAGTTAAAGATGATGCTTTTTTGCGACTTTGCAGGAGCGATTGTGATCTCCACTCGAAATTGGGATACGATGTGTGATCCCTCTTTGTTGATAGACATACATGAGTTTACCACTGACTTTCATCATCTGGGGGAAGGGGGTGGGGAAGATAAGGGGTAGTGAGTGGGGGTAGACGGTAGAGTGGTCTGCGTTTATCAGAAACGTCAAGAAACGCACCCACTAATGCAGTGCACTTTTGAAAAAAAAAACTAAATTTCATATATGTATATACACATGTACGTACGTATATATATGCACATGTAAATATGTACATATATACGTCTATATGTACTTATGCAATATATATATGTATATATGTTCATACATACACACACCCATATGCATGTATGCATATATATTATGTAGAGGCCGAATCGGAGCGAGATTCTAAAGAAGAAGTGGAACCTTAAAGGTGCTTTCAGAAATGCAAATCGCATCGTATAATGAGGACATATATGAAATAGAGTGCTAAAAGTGTGCACACGTATAGTAAACTTCTAAAATTTCAGTGTCGTCAGCGCGCTATTCTATCATATCGTTATTGCATTCGACATATTCTACTCGATCCAAATGCACCATATCGGCAGTGTCAGCATAAACGCAAACCTAAAAGTTCGGTTTCCTTCAAGTTTTTAAATCTTTTTTTTTGAGAGGAGATGGGGATTGGTTTCGCCACTCGCTGCTTATTTCTATCAATAAAACGCTAAGTATGCCGTCTTTATTGGCTTTATCAGCTCAAAAACCTGCAATGGGAGGCGAGGAAATGCGAGAAGATTTCTCGACTGTAGAGATTGCCTCAGGTTTGGTTGCGTTTGTATACTGTTGGTGCGAGATGAATTGTGCAGTTAGTCTGATTTGAAATACTCGGGTTTGATTTATGAAGTCGGACAAAAAAAATTTTTTTTGAGTATTTGTTTGGGAGCAACCTTTGGGCAGCTTACAGCTTTTTAGCATGCATCAATTGAACTCCCGGTTGTTTTTGTACTCAGCAAAGGGGTTTCTCATTTTTCGGTTATTTTGCTCTTCTTTTCTCGGTCAGTGAAGAGGCGTGCGAATAAATCAGTATGCGCATTGTCTACGAGGTTCTACTGTTGATATATTGCCATAGAGGAATGAAGCTTTCGATATATCACATTCGCAGAACTTTAGAAAACCTTGCGTTGCATTTACGTTTAAATCAACGAGGGAAAAAAAAGTTAAGCGTATGCTTTGGGAAAGTTGCAGACATGGATCGGGAGGGGGTAGGGGGTGCGGCACGTTTTCCGAGCACGCAAGCACCTGTTGAAAACGTTGAAACGATTTTTTGGGCTGTGCATTGCTGATTTTTTTCGACAGTCATTTTCGGCTGTGCAATTTCTAGCGCATCGACGACGTATGTCTCTCGTAATCTTTTTTCTTAGGGTTTTTTTTTTTAAATCGTAAGATGTTTTTGCTTCTGCCAGTGCTGAAATGAGCTGTGTTGGGCATCTGCATTTTCAGAAGTTTCTTTGGTCAGAAGGGAAAAGAGGGAAGCAAGAAATATAGTGGGGTATAGGAGTGGAACGTTGATATCGTGTGTTCACTGTGGGAGCACTCTTCGTCACGCTATTATTTTTTGATTTTAAGGCAAGAAGGACACGAATCTGTATTGTACGAATGCAATACGCAGTGACAAGGATACGGTGTACTGTAGTACACACATGATCATGAACGGAATGATGGAACCGAAGAGAAAGAAAACGTCGAATGGACTCACACCCTCAGAGGTCGCCCCTTCGGTACCGGAGTCAGATCCTACACCAACGGTCGTCACTTGGAGTGATGCAACCGACGGGGTGGTGCAGCAACAGCCGATTCAGCAAACTCCGCTACAACCATTGCCTTCGATAATGCATTGTGGATTTGAACAGTCACAGCAGCGTATGTTTTCCATCATTACTTAGCCGTGATGACGATAGTATTTTTAACGAGGGGAGGGAGAGTTGGTAAAGTGGGAGGGAGGGAATACGATAGAGGGGGGGGGGGATTGGCGAATAGTTGTATAGTTAGAGTGGAATAGTAGATAGGAGAGGAGAAATAAGAATTAAGTGGCGAGGAATGTGAGAGGAAGTGAGTGATGATGAGTCAGTTTTGTATGAAGAGAGTGGTAGTGGTAAGAGTATTTTGTGGTGAGGCGTGTTGGTTATGACAGGAACTGTGAGGACGGAGGCGAGAGGGGGGGGGGGGGGGGGGGGGGGGGGATTGGCGAATAGTTGTATAGTTAGAGTGGAATAGTAGATAGGAGAGGAGAAATAAGAATTAAGTGGCGAGGAATGTGAGAGGAAGTGAGTGATGATGAGTCAGTTTTGTATGAAGAGAGTGGTAGTGGTAAGAGTATTTTGTGGTGAGGCGTGTTGGTTATGACAGGAACTGTGAGGACGGAGGCGAGATGATAATGGAGGTTTGTAGTGTGAACGTGATTATCAAGACAGGGTTTGCGAGAGGGGCGAATGTTCAAAAATATGAGGCGTGAATGTGTGATTCGTAAAAATTAGTGGAACGCTAGATTCAAGCAAACGAAGGTGTTCAAAGGGCTAAAAACAAATTCTACATAAAGGTTCGCGAATGTGGCGAATCCAGCAGTCTCACTGAAATTGGTTCTGAACGTTTCTTGAGGGTTTCCATTTAGGATGAGTAGGTCCACCATCAAAAAATTCCCTGAAAGTCCCAGAATTTTTTAAAAAAATTTCGAGAGGCGGTGATAGTGTGGCCGTCCATTTCTCCGTCATCCCTTCTTCCACCTCCTCGCCCTCTGCGTAAGCCACTGGTGGCATCATGCCCGCTTTTCTTGACGGCTTGCCAACAAATTACTCCAATTTGCTAGTTTTCACCAGTTTTCATTCTACTTTTTTAAGTGTATAGATTTCAGTTTCAGGGCGCATAAGTGAAGAAGCGGATCGTTGGATGGTGGATAGTTGTGGCTCGGTGAATTCGCCGATGATCACCAGTGACATGCCATCAGTAGAAGCATTTTCGGTGAAAGAACCCACGGTACAACCGTTCGATGCGGTAGTGAACACTGTGGCCTATCCGCCTGCACCTCCTTCAATGGTGGTGGCTCAAGCACCACCCACCCCGCTAATGCATAGGAATGCCTCGTGCCCTCCTTCCGTACCCCCGCCCTCCAACATGTCTTCCGCCTCATTTGATGAGGCCTACTCCCTTCCATCGAACACCCCACAGGTAGCCTGCTCTTCACTTTTTACCTTTTTTTTAAAAAATTAGAAATCTTATTTTTATTCTCCACTCGATTTTTTGATGGAACAGGGACGGAGACTGTACATTTGTTCTTGGGGGCGATGGAGAGGGGGAGGTGTAGTGATGGCATATTTCGTTTGAAAGCCATAAACAGGATAGAAGGACGGTGAATGAAGAATGAGCACGCTTAATGTAATTTGGGTGAGACTGAAAGGAGTAAATTTACACATTATGCGCAGTCAGCGTTATCGTCGTTTGGCCTTCTTACTGCGGAATCTGAAAATTTGGAAATAACTGAACTGAGACTTTTGTTACGAAGCACATTCGGTGAAAGTGAACTTATTTGGGTGGCTTAATGTTTCGCGATAGAGCGCATGTCACCCTGACCCAAACGTTAGGGGTGCGTTTTTTGCCTCTTTTGTCTTTTTTCTTTTGTTTTTTATCTGGCGATTTCTTATTCCATAAATTCTTAAATACACATTTGCGTAATAAATTCGTTTTATTGAAGGTTATTGATGATTCACCTTGCTCTTCATCAATGCTGTCTCCTTCACCGGTGAAACATGTAATTGGTGCACCACAGCCACATCCCATACACCAGTCTTGTTCCGCTTCCAATCTTACCAAGCAGCATCCGCAACTGGCTGCCAAATTGCTACAGGTAAGTCTAGCTTATCGCTGCTATAAAAAGTGTAGAAGGGCTGTTGAGAATTTTTATCTGGTTTTCAGTGTAGGAGGTGAAGTAGGAAAATTGGAAGGTCGAATTAACCATAAAGCCGATGAAGTTATGTAACACTTCGCGTTTGTAGGATGTCTTAGAGTTGTCTTTCGTCATTGAGCGGCTTCATCATGACCGTTTACTGTCCTTGACTATTCTTCACTCCCAGAGGTTGCGCTCTGCCAACTTGTATTTATTACCTTGACAGAAGTGGCGAACAGCTCTCGTTTTATTGAAGATTTCAGCAGTCCCTTTTTTGACGTTCCTTTTTGATATCGTCATCGTGTAATGCCGTTCCAGTTTATCCTCCACTTTCCTCTGTGTTGCTTCCAACAAGGCTTCGCTCTACCGAATAACATGATTTTTTTCTAGAAAAACGTCAATTTTAACAAGAAGCAGTTGTTCTGGAGAGGATGAGATGAGCACTGAGTGATGAGATTATACGCAGTACACAAATTTCCATCCCGCATACCAATTAGGACTGTTGAAGTATCATTATTTAGGGCTGATGCAGCCATATATGCTTCCGTTGTTTTGGTCATCTTTGGTTTAACCAAATAATTGATTTAGAAAGGGTACTAGACGATCGCAGAACCTCTAAACTTGAAGGGTGTTTTCTGGAATTGGAATATTTCAGACACCATCTGTATCGTCTGGATCGTACACGGTTTCCACAGCGCCTTTGCCAGCTGCTCCAGTTCCGATCGGGGCTCCGCAGGTGCAGCAAATCGGAAACGCGGCAATTCCGATCGGAGCGGCCCCAATTCCGATTGGGGCAGGGCCGGTTCCAGTTGGGCCCGCTGCACCTGTTATGGTCGGAGCTGCGCCGGCTCTAGTTGGAGCTACTACGGCTGTTCCTGTAGCCGTTCCGCCCACCGGACAGACTAGCACGCTTGTTGGAAGGCCAGAATTTGTCAGGAACACGGCCGTTGCCTCGCCAGCACCCCCGCAGAACGCTATCCTACCTTGGTCAGCACCTTTGATGCTACAGCGACCCCCGTCGGCGGGCGTTCCGAAGCACTACTCTTTGGACGAACTGGACGACGAAGAGGTTGCTGCTCATTCGCCACCTCCGCCCAAGAAAAAGGTTGCTAAATTTTGTTACTTCTTGTTTACCGTGAACCCCCGAATCTCAGCTTCGGGGAATGGTGCGCTTTAGCTCGTCAAAGGAGGCGACTGAATTTGAGGGGCATTCTTTTGTGAAATAACATCTTCAGAAAGAGGGTATGGGGGTGAGTCAAAAATTAACACGGATTCTTTTTGCTCGCAATTCATCGTCCAGTTGAGGGTGGCTTTCTTATGTCTGGCTTCCTTCTTAAGATAGATTTGGGTTGAGGAAGTGATAATAACCCAAACTCATAAAGGGGGTGGTACTTTTATTTTTAACCCTGATTTTGTTTTGCTTTTTTTATGTTGTGAGGTTTATTCATTGTAGCTGAAGTTATGCTTTGTACCGTGTCTGTGTCAGTGCCTGTTAATCGCTTATACTATGCGGAAGGCTAGAGCTCTGTTTTGCTGTGACAGAGTAGGTGGAAAGGTAGATATTCTTATTGCGCAATTACTTAAATAATAGAACTGAAAGAAAGACCAAAGTGAAGTCAATTCATAATTGAATTCTGCATATGCTTAATATGGACTTCGATGGGGGCACTTCTCGGACTTTCGGTCTGTAGCTTTTTCGTCAGGATCCCTTTCCCCTTCCCACTCCCCATAGACAGTATCGCTGCTCGCTCGAATTCTGTTCTCGTCCTCTATTCGTTTCTTTTTTCTAAATTCTTTTTTTCTTTCTATTAATTTTTAGACGGACAAAGGAATTAAATTTGGACGAACAAAGGAATTAAATGTGCCTTTAAACAAACCCGGATTGCGTTCTGCAGTCGGTTGCCGGTCATTTTAGAAAGGCTGATAGAGAGACGAGTTGCCGTTAATTGCTCTTCCGCGGAATTAAATTCCCAGTTGGTGCCGCTTTAAAAGTCTCATTTATTGACTTTTGCGGTGTACTTGCTATCAAGACGTATATCGGGCAATATATGATTTCGTTAATAGCAGGCATCGTAATTATCTCACGATCAGTTACAATACGGAAGCTTCAGTGCTGTCATAACTGGGCGACAGCGATTCAGAGAGAACTCGCCAGTAAACCAACGCACTTTATATTTGGTGATCGATTGCAACACACTTCCTCACATCGATTTCAATCAGTGCTGCAGATCTCTAAATTTTTTTCCATCCACTTCTATGGAACCTTGGTTTTGCTGCCGTTAAGCTGCCTTAACTGGAGGCTTTAAGCTTTTGAACTGGCCCCGTTACCGCACAGGTCGCCATGCCTGTGGCAATTGTTTTGCAGTGAGAAATTTTCGGTGATCTGACGACTCCCGCAATTTGCCGCGAATAGCCATCTTCCAGCTATATTTCTGTTTGCACTACCACTTCTGCAATCGCGAAGACCAAGGCCTCGTTGAGGTATAGGCCGATGCGGGGCAGAATTGGCGATCTATCAGCTGGCAGAACGCTTCGGACCACTATAATTATTACCGTGGAACAATTTAGCAAAATCTGGTATGGGTAATCTTAGTGTACCGATGGCGTTGATGGGTACCGTTGAAAAAGAAACCTGTGTGGGTTCCCCCAGAGTATTGCTGAGCTGTCATTGGTAACAGCTGAGTGATTAGTGATGAAAACGCGCGAATGAAAATTTTTTCCTTGACTAATCTGGTAATTTTCATTTCAATGTCTTGACTATTTGTTCGACTGTATGCGCTTATATGTTTGATGAAATGTGACTTGTTTAAGAAATGTATAGTGTATGATTCAGGTAATCCGTTTAAAACAAAAACGGCAACGTATGAAGATGGTCGGCGCTTATCGCAAAATTCCGGCCGTTGATCAAATGTGCAAAATGCTCGAGGACGCCGACTTCGATAGAACTGATCTCTTTCCGCTTGGTTCGTATTCTTTTATGTCAATTTTGTCATGTGAAAACTTGTTATATGTAAGGGGGGGGGGGGGGGGAAGGGGGAACGAAACGTTCTGGTCTTTTTTGTCTTCTTGCTTTGAAGCTGCATCTGGCACAGGGTGAATGGTTTCTGTAGCTGTGCGTAATTTTTCTGATAGGAATCTCGTATAAAAGGATATCTGGTGTCTCTATTTTGCTGTGCATCAGCATTCCTCCTCATTCATTCGCTTCCTTTTTTTTTCCGAATTCTTTAGCACTGCGGAGAGCTTGACTTGCTCTGCAAGCATCAAGAATACGTGTTGACACCAGTGTCCGCTCTCCTGTTGTTATTTTATAACACGATATTATAAAGTCAACAGCAGTGTCATTAGGGAAATTTTTAAGATGAAAACGAATGTAGACTTTTTAGGCGATGGAGAAAAGAAAATTAGTACGTTGGAGGTGACTGTTGGGGTAGATTGTCTTTAATGTCGTTGCTGAGGTGCAAAGAACCACTAGCAAAAGCATTATCTCTGCTGACATGCTGGATAAATTAGAATACGAATATTGTCAAGCTTAGAATTCTTAGCCCAGCGGCTGCAGCGTTTCATCTATTGAGGAAGAAGGCTTGTTTTAGGCGGAGGAAGGGGCTGAATCTGAGTGCTTATAACAAGCAGCTTCATCAAACGATGGGCTTAAATTCCTTCGCCGACCGAGCTGAAAGAGAATTTATTTGATGTGGCGTGCTGAAGACGAAAATTGAATGGGAAGATTGGAAGAGACTTTCTCCCTTTCAGTACAGTCTTTCTCTTAAATTGAACCCACACTTCTGAAAATGAGGACTGGCACTC
>JPKZ01001383.1:40020-81531 GCA_000803305.1 Toxocara canis | reverse complement strand
GCGAAGAATTATAGCGTCCATGAGATCTGCCAAGCTAAATATGTTCAACTAACTGACGGTTTCAATTCCGTACTCATAACATTTTCAAACCCTGGGATCGGCTGAAACTTGCACCTTGGCCGCTGAACTTTAAAAGTTTCTTTGCGGATAACCTATTTAATTCGGTGGAAAATACACATCTTCTTCTTTATGTTCTTAGTTACCAATGAAATCAAATACCATATTATACAGAACATCTTTTTCGAAAAAATCAGTATGAGCATGACAACAAAAAGCTCTCCCTCTCGCCGCGGCCTTTACCAGAAATAGTGCTTGCTGCTACCGTCTAGACGGCCACAGAATTAATAGCCGTTCAGCGTACTACGGTTCATCAGAAATGAACTACTATGACGTGTTGTTCGAGAGGAAAAACGGTCAACAATTAAATCGAAACGATCGATGCCTCCGCTTAACAGATCACCCGACAACTTCCGCAGGAATATGCCATTTTATAATAAGATCATTGATAGCGAAATAGTATTCTTTAACAACGATAACTTTGACGGATGGTCGGGCAGATAATATGAACAACTGAACCACATGTCAAAAATTCTTGGTCGAAATGTGCGTTTCAATAGCATCTAACAAGAACCGGAGCACCGTTTGTTACACCATTAATCCACTTTCTACACAAGAGAAAGCGAATTCAGAGCTAGCTAAGCTCTTCAACTTTGTACCTCTCTGTCTGTCTGTTCATATATGCTGGCAAGTAAAGCACATAGCTAATGTATCCATATAAGCATGTAAATATGTATCAGCGTATGTATCTATGGATGTATGTTATGTATATAATGTACGTATGTATGTACGTATGTATATATGTACGTACTTATGTGTGTGTATGTGCGGTGGTATCTGTATGCACGTATCTATTTATGTATGTATGTACGTATGTATGCATGTAGGTATGTATGTGTGAATGTATGTATGTGAGAATGTATGTATGTATGTATGTAATCTATACAATGTATCTAACGTATGCATGTTTGTGTGTATGTATGTACGTAGTTATGAATGTTATGTATGTATCTATGTGTAATGTGTATATATATGCATGAATGTATGTAACGTGATGTAATGTATGTATGTATGTAGGTACGTAATTATATGTGCGTATGTGTGTCGGCATATGTATGCATGTATGTATGTATGCCTGCATATATATATATATGCGTGCATGTGTGTATGTATGTATGTATGTATGTAATGTATGTGCGTATATATGTATGTAGGTATTTATGTGTGTATGTGTTTATGTATCTGTGTACGTACGTATGTATGTGATGTATGCATGTATGTATATATGTATGTATGTCTGCTATGTATATATATATATATATATATGCGTGCATACATGTATGTATGTATGTATGTAATGTATGTGCGTATATATGTATGTAGGTGTTTATGTGTATATGTATTTATGTATCTGTGCATGTATGTGAGTATGTATGTATGTATGTATGTATGTATGTATGTATGTATGTATGTATGTATGTATGTATGTATGTATGTATGTATGTATGTATGGATATACGTTATGTATGTAGTGTATGGAATTTATATATATGTATGTATGTATGCATGTATATATATGCATGTACGTATGTATGTATGTATGTACGTATGTATGTATGTGTGTATGCATGTATGTTATGTATGTATGTGTGTTATGTGTGCATGTATGTAATGTATGCCTGTATGCATGTATGTATGCATGTATGTTTGTGTATGTATGTATTACATATTTAATGTATGTATGTATGTATGTATGTACGTATGTATGTATGTATGTACGTATGTATGTATGTATGTACGTATGTATGTATGTATGTACGTATGTATGTATGTATGTACGTATGTATGTATGTATGTACGTATGTATGTATGTATGTACGTATGTATGTATGTATGTACGTATGTATGTATGTATGTACGTATGTATGTATGTATGTACGTATGTATGTATGTATGTACGTATGTATGTATGTATGTACGTATGTATGTATGTATGTACGTATGTATGTATGTATGTACGTATGTATGTATGTATGTACGTATGTATGTATGTATGTACGTATGTATGTATGTATGTACGTATGTATGTATGTATGTACGTATGTATGTATGTATGTACGTATGTATGTATGTATGTACGTATGTATGTATGTATGTACGTATGTATGTATGTATGTACGTATGTATGTATGTATGTACGTATGTATGTATGTATGTACGTATGTATGTATGTATGTACGTATGTATGTATGTATGTACGTATGTATGTATGTATGTACGTATGTATGTATGTATGTACGTATGTATGTATGTATGTACGTATGTATGTATGTATGTACGTATGTATGTATGTATGTACGTATGTATGTATGTATGTACGTATGTATGTATGTATGTACGTATGTATGTATGTATGTACGTATGTATGTATGTATGTACGTATGTATGTATGTATGTACGTATGTATGTATGTATGTACGTATGTATGTATGTATGTACGTATGTATGTATGTATGTACGTATGTATGTATGTATGTACGTATGTATGTATGTATGT
Source organism: Toxocara canis (assembly GCA_000803305.1). Classification (NCBI taxonomy): domain Eukaryota; kingdom Metazoa; phylum Nematoda; class Chromadorea; order Rhabditida; family Toxocaridae; genus Toxocara; species Toxocara canis. The sequence goes on along the minus strand of JPKZ01001383.1, from coordinate 78,917 downwards.
ACGTATGTATGTATGTATGTACGTATGTATGTATGTATGTACGTATGTATGTATGTATGTACGTATGTATGTATGTATGTACGTATGTATGTATGTATGTACGTATGTATGTATGTATGTACGTATGTATGTATGTATGTACGTATGTATGTATGTATGTACGTATGTATGTATGTATGTACGTATGTATGTATGTATGTACGTATGTATGTATGTATGTACGTATGTATGTATGTATGTACGTATGTATGTATGTATGTACGTATGTATGTATGTATGTACGTATGTATGTATGTATGTACGTATGTATGTATGTATGTACGTATGTATGTATGTATGTACGTATGTATGTATGTATGTACGTATGTATGTATGTATGTACGTATGTATGTATGTATGTACGTATGTATGTATGTATGTACGTATGTATGTATGTATGTACGTATGTATGTATGTATGTACGTATGTATGTATGTATGTACGTATGTATGTATGTATGTACGTATGTATGTATGTATGTACGTATGTATGTATGTATGTACGTATGTATGTATGTATGTACGTATGTATGTATGTATGTACGTATGTATGTATGTATGTACGTATGTATGTATGTATGTACGTATGTATGTATGTATGTACGTATGTATGTATGTATGTACGTATGTATGTATGTATGTACGTATGTATGTATGTATGTACGTATGTATGTATGTATGTACGTATGTATGTATGTATGTACGTATGTATGTATGTATGTACGTATGTATGTATGTATGTACGTATGTATGTATGTATGTACGTATGTATGTATGTATGTACGTATGTATGTATGTATGTACGTATGTATGTATGTATGTACGTATGTATGTATGTATGTACGTATGTATGTATGTATGTACGTATGTATGTATGTGTATATGCATGTATGTTATGTATGTATGTGTGTTATGTGTGCATGTATGTAATGTATGCCTGTATGCATGTATGTATGCATGTATGTTTGTGTATGTATGTATTACATATTTAATGTATGTATGTACGGTATATATGTATGTATGTATGTATGTATGTATGTATGTATGTATGTATGTATGTATGTATGTATGTATGTATGTATGTATGTATGTATGTATGTATGTATGTATGTATGTATGTATGTATGTATGTATGTATGTATGTATGTATGTATGTATGTATGTATGTATGTATGTATGTATGTATGTATGTATGTATGTATGTATGTATGTATGTATGTATGTATGTATGTATGTATGTATGTATGTATGTATGTATGTATGTATGTATGTATGTATGTATGTATGTATGTATGTATGTATGTATGTATGTATGTATGTATGTATGTATGTATGTATGTATGTATGTATGTATGTATGTATGTATGTATGTATGTATGTATGTATGTATGTATGTATGTATGTATGTATGTATGTATGTATGTATGTATGTATGTATGTATGTATGTATGTATGTATGTATGTATGTATGTATGTATGTATGTATGTATGTATGTATGTATGTATGTATGTATGTATGTATGTATGTATGTATGTATGTATGTATGTATGTATGTATGTATGTATGTATGTATGTATGTATGTATGTATGTATGTATGTATGTATGTATGTATGTATGTATGTATGTATGTATGTATGTATGTATGTATGTATGTATGTATGTATGTATGTATGTATGTATGTATGTATGTATGTATGTATGTATGTATGTATGTATGTATGTATGTATGTATGTATGTATGTATGTATGTATGTATGTATGTATGTATGTATGTATGTATGTATGTATGTATGTATGTATGCATGTATGTATGTATGTATGTATATATGCATGCACGGATGTGTGTATGTATGTATGTAATGTATGTATATATGTAATGGATGTATGTATGTATGTATGTATGTATGTATGTATGTATGTATGTATGTATGTATGTATGTATGTATGTATGTATGTATGTATGTATGTATGTATGTATGTATGTATGTATGTATGTATGTATGTATGTATGTATGTATGTATGTATGTATGTATGTATGTATGTATGTATGTATGTATGTATGTATGTATGTATGTATGTATGTATGTATGTATGTATGTATGTATGTATGTATGTATGTATGTATGTATGTATGTATGTATGTATGTATGTATGTATGTATGTATGTATGTATGTATGTATGTATGTATGTATGTATGTATGTATGTATGTATGTATGTATGTATGTATGTATGTATGTATGTATGTATGTATGTATGTATGTATGTATGTATGTATGTATGTATGTATGTATGTATGTATAATGTATGTATGTATGTAATGTATGTATGTATGTAATGTATGTATGTATGCATTTATGTATGCATGCATGTGTGTGTATGTATGTATTACATATGTAATGTATGTATGTATGGAATATATGTATGTATGTAATGTATGTATGTGTATATGTAGGTATGCATGTATGTATGTATGTGTATGTATCTATGTATTGTATGTATGTTTGTAAGTATATATGTGCGTATGCATGTATATATGTATTTATGTATTTATGTATATATATGTACGTGAATAATGTATGTCTCCATGTACGTATACATATGTTTGTGTATGTGCGGTAATTTCAACTGACGCATCGGGCGTGGATGTGAACTATTATGATCTTCATAGATTCAGCTGGTTTTTGTATGATAATGTTTCGCAATTTACGTTTGCAAACAAAATCAATGGAGTTTTGCTGATAGCGTGTGCTTTGATCTCATAGGATGTGTTCGCAAAAGTGCGCTGCATGATTCACGGTTATATTAGGCACAAGTTGACGACTTTCTCAAATGGGCACTGTCGCCGGTATAGGCGGATGGATAATTGTTCCACGAAAGGGTTTTGCATATGATTCGTTCTTCGGAAATTCGGTTTGGAAGCGCTGCTTATGCAGTCACTAATTGCCTGTCACGCTTCTCAATGCATAGGCCTTCTTGAAGCGAATGATAGCATACAGCCCTGTTTAAGTTCATTTAATATGTGATTTTTGTAAAGGACATCAAATTCGGCCATCTTCTGGAGTCCTCTTCGTTTTCTGGACGAAAATCTTACCTACACCATATTTTTTAATTTCTAGTCTTTTTGCTTTCAAACTGTTTATGGTTTTCAATGGCAGGTTATTGCATAACATAAATTTTGGTAAATTCGAACGCGTTAAGATCACTGATTTTCATATGTTTGCTCTCATGGCCATCTAATCTCCGCAAACAGCCAACGCAGACCGTTTTCGAATCAATGCCTAGCAGCTTTTATTTCGCACACTGTCATACATTTCAGGCAGGTCAAGATGCGGCAAACGAACAGTTTAGATTTTGTTGAAGCACTGGTGTAGCCTTCGATACAACTGCGAAATCCAATAATGACGACAAATGGTTTTCTCCATTCCAGACTCCGCATATTTTCTTCTTCTAGCTAGTATAGCAAATGCGAGTTGCCGCTTTGCATGTTGAAGGTTATGGATATGTGAAAATGCGCATTGTTCTGAAAGAATGTAATACAACGTTTTCACACATCTCCGCATATTATACTTAGGCAAACGTTCCGTCAAATCGCCATTATGCGTAATGCTCTAGCTAGTATAGCAAATGCGAGTTGCCGCTTTGCATGTTGAAGGTTATGGATATGTGAAAATGCGCATTGTTCTGAAAGAATGTAATACAACGTTTTCACACATCTCCGCATATTATACTTAGGCAAACGTTCCGTCAAATCGCCATTATGCGTAATGCTTAGGTCGGAGATAGATTCGATTGGAAGGACTCGGCCGTATCTGATTGGCTTCATGAAGGCCGCTGAAATAGAATTTGGAGTATTCGGTGCGAAGTGTATAGCAGCTGAGCAACGCGTAGAAGACGTTTGTAGCCTGCAAAAGACAATAGTCTTGTTTGCCCATTCAGCGCCTATGGGCACGCATTGCAGAGCGAATAGCATCGCAAGCGCGAACAGCATAGTGGGTAGCCGAGAAGCCGTGCATATAGGCGACAACATTTCGCTAAATTCTCAAACCTTCTCTTCACAAAGTGTCTGCAAATTTTTGAAAATCCCGCTCTTCGCTGCCGCACATCTTTTAGCTCAGCTTTCCAGAACGCTGCCGCCGGACAACCCAACCGATCGCTCCTTCGGAATGTCAGAGAAACAGAAGTACGCAAAAAGCACGTAATGCCAGTGAACTCAATTTATGTAAAAACAACATTGGTATTGCTTATGTGCATCCACTTGATCTGCTGTTTGGTATCATATTGCTAGTGGTTGTTCGCTGAATGAAAATTTTGCATACTTTTCTGTTAGTTTCACAAAACAATTAAAAAGTCAACAATAAACGTTTTTGCTCACTGCATTTCTTCCGGAGCAATGGCGTTCATGGTGCGGGACTAACGAGTGCGGATTAGGAGATCACTGGCGATGAGATGCACAACGGCAGTCAACAAGTTGTACGTTGTATTGCGTACCGAAAGGGTGGGAGTTGTGGCGAAAGAGATTAGCGGTTCTAACCCTACTTTTGGGGTCTAATCGAGGAGGAGCTTTTTTTAGCAAGGAATATGTTTTTTTATAACAAGAAGCTTCATAAAACTCGCATTTGATGGCAAGCATTAATAATTTACAGGTAACTTCCAGGTGTTTCTCTTATTAGCTTCTCCCCCTTCAATCCTCCAGATAAATTCCCTCCTTTCCACTCCGTTTCGATAATTCTGAGTACACTTGAAAATGGTTTTAGGAGCTCTTTAAGTGCACAAAGAAAAGGTCTTTTTCGCTACGGTGCCTTTGCTCATTCAGTTACTTTATATTTAGAGAATTGTCAAGGGACGTTTATGAGAGCATTTAAAGGAAAACTCGGTGTCAGTATAGTTGAGGTTTGAGAAACGAACTCGAGCGGAAATTTAATTGGATGAAAGGCGCATCGCAGAAAATTCACCCTACTAAGTTATAAACAAGAAACATAGGTTTCCAGTTTCAGTTTGTGATGCACATCATGTGTCAACTGACAACATGCTAACGTTGGCGACATTAACGACAAGTAGTATGTACTTTAGTGAGAGAATCTTGCACAGATATTCATCAATGTGTACATATAATCGACCAAAACCGTTTATGCTCCATAATAGTTAACAAAGAAAGATATTATGGTGCATTGACATTTTCTTTTCTCATTTTCTTGCCAACTCCAATCCGCTAGCATTCAATGGAAACGTCTGAACAATTTGCGCGTGTCGTAGGAGACATTACTGCTCAATAATCTAGCCAATTATCATAAATATTTAACGTTTCGAGTTTAACACAAAGGAAATATCGATGAGGAAAATTATGAACGCACTACGCAATAAGCGCAAATGTGTACTAATGTGCTTTTACAATTCCTTCCCTCTGAGCTACCTATTTCGTAAAATCATTTTTGGCGTAAACGACTGCAGTAGAATATTTTCACTAAATTTATTGATCCGAGTGTTTTTTTTTCAATATTGGGGCAACAATCGCGTAGTTTCGTTTAAAAATAGGCAATGGGGTTTTTAAAAAGTAGGCAATGGGGTTTATAAAAAGTATCTCCTTTCATCAGACACGAAACTATTTTCGGTGATGCTATAGTGAACTTTAAAAAATTATTCGCAAATGGAAAAATGCCCCAAACGAAAGTGTGCGTATGACTAGACGTTTTTTTTTGCTGGTGCTCAGTCGGTCCTATGGGAGCCTGCTATCGGCCTATGCTACATTTATTTGGTATATGACCATGATGCTGTGCATTGCTCGACGGTACGCTTACATCGTCCCACGGTTTACTGCAAAAATTCAACCAATAACCATTCGTGTGCAGCCGATGTTTTTCAAATCTTTCCGAGTGCGTCTCTTACAGCTAACAGTAGGCGGCTCTCTGTCGCGAAAAAAAAAAAGTACCGGTTTCGCTAATCTGATGCGCATTGTTGATGCTGCGCTTTCACGTGTTTGCCCGTTGTACATCATTCTAGCTACACGAAAGGAAAGTCGAATTCGTCCTGATACGTTAGGAACCATGTTTCTCAAACGTTTCTGAAACGGGACACCTCTACCCTTGCCAGAATAACTAGGCGTCTCAGTCAATTTGCCATTTTCGCCATGGTCAATGTGTGGTTGTTGCTCTCTCCGCCATGGCAGAGATGACCCATTACCGATGGAAGTGACTGTCTCATTCTCGTGCCACCTCATCAGGTGACATGCTCAGGAACGCTCGCCTCGTCCTTGGCGTACAGTGCTGATGCAGGTGTAAGTCAACATCTGGTGTTCCAACCTGAACTTGCTTTACCTAACTGCCGAGAAAGGTAAAGCAAAAAAGGTTTTTTTTTCTTAATGTTTTTTTGTCGTATTGCAGGCGGTATGCCGTTTATGGTATATAGGAGCTAAATAGTGAATCAAAGTTAGGGACAGCGGCGGGTTGTATGTCTTCGGAGCACAATGGAGGAGGAGCCTCTTTTCGACCGAGAGTGTAAGGGTTTTAAACAAGAAAGGCGGTGTTCGGTTTAAGCTCGGAGGAGGTGAAATTTTGATCGTTAAATTAACATCCTGGAACTTTGGACGCATGGTAAAGAGAATGTGATCGCTGGAAAACAATGATCCGGCGAAACGCCCGTTTTTCAGAGGCGGAGGATTTCTGCGGTGAAGCCCCCTTTCGAAGGCAGACGACTTCTGGCGGAGAATTCAGGTGATCTCCACCCTCATCACCAACTCTGTTGAGAACTACAAAGAAAATTGTTGTTAGTTAGCAAGCAAATAAGATATATGAAATAACATATTTCTTCAACCATTCTCAGGATTCCACAGCGTTACAAAAAGCGCATAAAATATCATTTTCCTCCTTGGTGGAATCCCTAATTTAACGCCACATTTTACGAAAGCAAAAGTGATTATTCCGGGAAACATCACTCAATATAATATCTGCTGTTGAAGCTTAATCGATTTTGTCACTGCGTATATTAAGAGAGGGAAGTTGTAAGCATAGTTGAGATAATTCGAACAAAATTTTCCTCTCTTGTTTCTTTCACTCTTAGAAGTTCTTGAATGAAATTAAACGCTGTCGTTAATCGAAAAACTTTCCGCAATGATTTTACATGAAAGGTATGATACGCCTTTCTTGTTATTCCTTTTCTAAAACTTCCTTATTGAACTGATTCTCAACTTCACAACGCCAAATATTGCGCTTCCGTTCTGCTGCAAAAAACGTTTCACAATGTGTAGACACAAAGGAAAAGCAATATCATTCAATGACTTCACGCGTTACAGACGTTATGTAAATGCTTTAAGAAAAATAGTTATGCGTTATAAAACAAGCATTTCCAACTTAAGAGCTAGGATTTTTGCATTCACTTCGTATGGGAGATTCTATGCTTGCTTAAAAAGCTTTCTGCGACTTTCGTCATTATTTTCGATGTCGGGTCGTCATAGCCTGAATATTGATCTGTTGAAGAGAAAGATTTCTTTTTGAGTGTTCGTCACAATCTCATGTTGTCACATGAAATAAAGTTCTTTATTTGTAGCAAAGATAAAAAGATTATTTAAAAACCATTCTGTGTAGTGATAGAATAACGCCCAAACACACATATCTGGGATTATAAAACAATGGCTGAATTCGTGACAAAACAATGCCGGGAGCATATTCAAATCTTAAGAGGCTTACCGTGTAACCATGCATAAATATGGGTCTTTCCGATTTGTTATATTCCCTCTTTTCTGCATCGTCACTTATGTTTGGATCATTTATCCTGTTTTATTGGAGTTCCCATTAGCAAGCTTCTCATGGTGATAAACCATGAAAACAATTTTTAGATGAATGACATTGAAATGGCCAAACAGCGAAAATATGATTAATCCGATTACTTTATTAGATAACGTCGAAATATCTTGAATGAAGTTTCCGGATGTTTCATGAGGCGTCGGAGAAGAAAGTTTTAGGGTATGATATAACCGTGGTTGGCTTACACGAAAAAAAACAGAAGTTTAAAAGCAAAATGAAGAAGTATTAGTGGCGGAAGCGAGACTTCCATGTATTTCTTGAGGTTCAAAACATTACGGAAAGAAGGCTGTCTTTTAGCGAGTTGTAGAGCGGTCTGTTTGGAGCGAGCTTTGTTATGGATGTGAGAAGGGAAGGAACGTTTCCCTCAAGACAGTAGAGTAACCCGGCGTGAAATAACATCATTTATACAGATAGCAGAACACGGCCAGATGCTAATACTCTCGCTGATGTAAGGCTTAAAATTACCAAAAACCGCTAACAGTCCTTCCGAACGTTTTGTTTACTCTTGCAAGGATTATAAGAAATGTTCATCTTCCGAACTGTTTAATATCGTCGACAAGTGACAACATGACTCAACTTGACCTGAATATTCTTTTTATAGAGCGATTGCAGAAATGCAGGAAATTCGTTTCGAGAAGATTAAAAACTGACCTTTGAACTCAGCTTCAACGACTATGATAAATCAACCCATTGGACGATTTGCAAATATGGAAAAAGCTGCAAATGAAGGAACGAGAAAGTACCAAAAAGGCCTGCTATCTAATTAGTTACGTTTACGTTTTCGCCGTGCTTCTTGCTATAACTCTTCGTTACTGCAAAAAACGGTGTCCATTTCGTTTTGTCCCTTTCCCGTCTCTTGGATTTCTAAAATCATTCTGTCGCGTTTATATAACGGAGAAAAATTAAAAATTTCGATACTACTTGAGTTGGCTTGAAATTATGGGGCGACTTTACTCCCTGCGTAACATGGAAAAGGCAGCTTCATGCCAATCATTTTTTGAGTGATGAAGTGAAATAATTGCAGCAAATAATGTTGTGAGAAGGGATCCCAGAAACAGTTTGCGTGTTCATAACGGTGAAACACCAGTTCATATATTTTCGAAGCTCTTGCGTCATCTGTTTAAGTGTATGTAACACTCTTCTATGATTAAAAGACACTGCAGTTGAAGGCTAACCGGAGAAATGCAAAAAAGCAATAACTTTCCCACTGTTTATCGAATAATTTCGCTCTGCTTCAAGATGTCGCAGAAAACAAACGTAAATTATAGTGTTCATCTCCAACACAATCAAAAAATCCTTTCTGTTTTATTCACTCAACAAGGTTTTATTTAATCAAATATCGGCAAGAAAGCAGGAAAAAAAATTGGTACACTCAATTCTCGAAAACTTGCTTTGAAAAACTGATGAAGTTTCTATTGCTGAAACCGGAAACCGTGCATAATGTCCTCCACATTATCATTTGAAAGTGCGCTCTGACGATTTGCAGTTTATGGTAACCAACCGACTACGCGACACTTGATGCCTTAAAAAACCCAGACATTTTTTTTTCGATGTCCACCCATCTGGATTTATTATTAGGCTTATTGCTTTGCTGAAAAGAAAATTTCTGTTTTCAGTTTGCTGCACTTCACTCGAATTTGCTGTTAGCATTTTTTCGAAGTGTGACGATGATAACCGAACGCTTTGATTATGAGTTCACCGTCTTGTTTTTCTTCTATTCACGAATATCAACCAAGACGTTTGCTTAGTAAATGTGGTGTATTATTTTCGAATATGACTGCTTCAATCATTTTCTAAGACTTAATAGTGCACATTTCACTCTGAAAGGAATAGATGCTTAGATGTGTGTATTCGCGTGAACGCTCGTCAGTCCTGATCGTGGATAGTGACAATGTTGTGCTGAAAGCAGCACTCAGATGAAACCGCCTGGATGAAGCGGCACATTATTACTTGTCTTATCTAGTAAGTTGCTGCAATAAACCTCTTTGTGATATGGTCCTGTGGTTCGCATTGTCATAGGAAAGCAAACAAAAAATGGTTGTGAGAGATGAAAGAAGAGCTCACGGGTTGACTTTTTACACATATAATCAAATGCGCTCAGTTGATCACCCAAACAGAAAATATTTTGCTCAAAGAAGTATTGTTTGTTGCTAAATTTTGCACGATGTGTTGATGTTGTGGGGTGGCGCTGATCTCTGAGCCATCTATTGCGATGAGGCGGCAACCCAAATACGATAAAACCAGTACGCCCTGGACTTTCGAGAAATGCTTCTCACCCAGCTTGATGATTCTCATTACGTTTAGTGGCCAACCTACTTCGCACCTCCCCTATTAAACCTAGTTATTGCAGAACCACTTGCCTTCTTTCGTGCTCACGATTGTCTACTGCCTTCTAAAGTCTCTTTAAAATTCATCGTCTACGAAATAAGTATCAGTTTACATCGTAAGTTGCGAGATTCGGACTGTTTAGAGGACGAGTTGAATGATCGCTGAAATAAGACAAGAATTGGAATCCGCTTGAAAAATTAAACGACAAACGCCTGAATGACTATTTGCCAAGAATAACCTAAAGTAAAGTTGTTTCTGCGAAGGTGTCTTAAATCATATAGCGACCAAAGCGTCAGCTTAAACAGTGCTGATTTTAAAAGCCAAGAAATGCGCTAAAAGAAAAATCGAATATCGCATGCTCGTGCAGGTTATCGAACTTGTACTTTCACAGCACCTTGTTAGCTTTACAACCATCTTTAAGATTTGCAAAGAAAGTGCAATGCCAATGTTTCATGCGCCAAGCACCAGAGAGAGATCCGTTTACGGTTTAGCATCAAGATGCAATTGATGTCGTTCAAATCTGTGAACAAAACGCATGACATCACTAAGCATTCTATGGCGATGTTCTCATCCAAGGAAACCAGGTTCTGCTACATTTGAATGCTTCATGTGTCTTGATCTCCGCAAAGGAATAGCGGATATCCATCGTGAAACATTTGTTCGAAAAATGTAGCAGCGCTCCGCTTTCAATGTAAAATTCGTTTCAAGTTTCTTGCCGATAGCACAACCAACCAACTCGATCTGCGACAGACACAGACACTCACAAATGTTCTATTGCAAAATGACCGTATTTTTTATGTGCGCGTTGCTTTGTTGTACCAACTGTGCGCCTTATCGCGATCATTACGCTTTTTTCTCGCTTGATCTAAGTTGGAAATCGTTTGGAACGTATTTTGATCTCTTTGCGTCATAAGTTTACGACAACAATATGAACACTAGAATTTGTCCAACCAATATCATAATTATTGATAATTGGGCGTAGCAGAGCTAAAGCCTGACAAGAATGCTAGGAGGTTGATTACCTCTGTCACAAATGTTACCGCCAAATACATTATGTGGCAACCTCTGAAATCGCGAAATATTATATGCACGATGCATTGCCTCAAAATCAAAGGCAAACCTCGCGAAATCAAATCTCAGAAGCTGTTTTATAGAAACGTATAAAACATTGAAAAAATTTAGAGACGGTCATGTTTAATCGAATCTATTGCTGGTTATATAATGGCAGGCTTGCAAAGCGAATAAAAGCTACATTGAGCATACCGCTGTTAACAACATTTGCCCATCTTACGCCAATCTGGGACTGATTTAATTGGAAATCGATAATGTACAGAGTAGCATAACTCGAGAAAAAAACATTTAATGAGTTCAAGCAAATAGAATGGTCCAAAAAAAGCAATGACAAAAACGGAATTCATTGTTTTGGTTGTAACATCAAGGACGTCTATGTGGTTATGGCACTGCTCTGCGAGCTTTGTGATGCCGATTCGATCGCTGAATTAAACTTCGTGAAGCGACATTCAGCATGCAAAGCGCACTGTCATATGTTCAATGGACGACTTTCTGCCGTCACACTATTCTGCTGACTGACTGTTAATAGCAGTCGTTTTAAAAAAAAAAAGGGGGGGGGGTCATGCGCAGCTGCTCAAAAAAAACGCACGAAACGAGCTAGCTGATTCAACTAGTACCAACAGCAAAAAACGTAGCGAACGCCATTTCGGCATTAATGAATGAGTAGCGTGAACGACTCAGAGGCCTGGGTGAATCAGAGGCGCGGGTGAATTAGACGTGTGAATGAATCAGAGTCGGGGATAAATCAAAAAGGGTGATGAATCACAGGCGTGGATGAATCAAAGGCGCGCATGAATCAGAGGCGGGAATGGATTAGATGTGTGAATGGATCAGAGGCGGGAATGAATTAGACGTGTGGATGAATCAGAGGCGTGAGACTCACAGGCGCGGATGAATCAGAGACGTGGATGAATCATAGGCGTAGAGGAACCAGAGGCGGGAATGGATTAGACGTGCGAATGGATCAGAGGCGGGAATGAATTAGACGTGTGAATGAATCAGAGGCGGGGATGAATCAGAAAGGGTGATGAACGACAGGCGTGGATGAATCAGAGACGGGAATGGATTAGACGTGTGTATGAATCAGAGGCGGGGATGGAATAGACGTATGAATAAATGAGTTGCGTGAATGAATCAGAGGCTGGGATGAATTAGACGTGTGAATGAATCAGAGACGTTTATGAATCAGAGGTGGGAATGAATCAGAGACTTACCTTTGGCGTGAATGAATCAGAGGCTGGGATGAATTAGACGTGTGAATGAATCAGAGGCGGGGATGAATCAGAAAGGGTGATGAACGACAGGCGTGGATGAATCAGAGACGGGAATGGATTAGACGTGTGTATGAATCAGAGGCGGGGATGGAATAGACGTATGAATAAATGAGTTGCGTGAATGAATCAGAGGCTGGGATGAATTAGACGTGTGAATGAATCAGAGACTTACCTTTGGTCGCTCCCTTTCGGCAGTCTTGTGTATAACACGCCAGTGGTGTTCGTCGCTGACTATATTCTTTTGTGATGCTGCTACGACTTAACTGCATTTGGTTGAGCCTATCATCACTGAAGTTCCGGACGTCATTCAAATATTTACTAGTTTGTCTCATAAGTACATACCTTAACAACAACTGACGCCATAAGACAAGTGAAACGTGAGGTGCACCTCGCATAAACGCAAAATGCGCGTGAAAATAAGCAGCGCGTGGCACTGCCGGCGAAAAGAAATGTATTTCCTTGATCAGGTTCATCATATAGGCATCAATGCGTAAGTACGGAATTCATGCGGTCATGCTTCGCGCATCTTTCACGCCTATCATATTTCTTGGCGCGTGGCAGTTAAACGGTGGTCTTTAACTTTTGATATGCTACGGGAACGAGGCATATATGCGCCATAGTGTAAAGCTGCTCAGAAAAAAACGACAGTCTGAGTTTCACGCTATTTACGCCTTAACGCAGCTTACGACAGGCTGTGAAAAGCGACGATTGTAGGGGTCCGTGTTCTAAGTGAGTCACTATCCACTTCACCGTGCCTTGAAGAGATCGAAGAACGGAAGTTATAGGAATTTCGTTTAGCCAAAATTTCCGTATTCGTTGCGCGATGAAGATGAGCAGCATCCTTTTGTCGCTGTAAAACCGAGAATGCTGATGCATTTGCCAGTGTGATGTAATGGATGTCCTGAACAAGCTAATAAGCAGAAAGGTTCCTTTATAGGCACGAGTCCAGCGGAGCATCATTGCTTTTCGCTCGAATAGCTGGATCCTCGATGTTCTCCCACAGAAATCATGATCTTTTTGGTGTCCAGAAAAAGATAAAAATAGTACTTCTCGAAATTTTTTCTTTTTTAGAGTGCCTGCGCTGGAAGAGCTAAAATAATGGTTTCTATGCAAACGTGAGCTGCGTTTTTTTCATCGACTGTTTTGAAGTTCTTCCTGTTGGCCTCTACTGGTCGTATCTGCGTCTGAAACGCCTATCTACCTTCCTTTATTTTTTTCCCTATATGATTTCACATCCGTAACATTTGTTTTAATTTCTCAGCTTGCCTCATAAACTTGGTCTTTATATTTGTTACGATACCAGTTCTTCTGACATGCTTTGAGTCCGAATGGCACAACAGGTTTTTGATGGACGCCGCCAGTGTTCTGTCTTCAATCGCTTGGGCGCTTGAGGTGATACGGTAGAAACATGCAGCCTGTTTACACTCGCATTTCGAAGTCGATTCTGAGGCTAGTCTGAACTGCCTAGCTAAGCTCATGCTAGAAAGCAGACGGAAAAAAGAACCTAAGCCAAACGAGGAATTGTCAGTGCAGCAGCGCAATAATACAGCCCTTATTGGCGCACATATTGGCTGGTTATTGACGAGGCAGCTTGTTTATGCGCGTAAGCCTCGACGATAGCGTGCCTCATTTTGGGGTCATATTGAGCAACGATGATTGCACAGCAAGCATAAGGCACACACCCTTCCCTCTCTATTTGCGCCATTCTGTGTTCAGTCGGCTGTCGGTTGCCGAAGTTTTTATCGCCGTTCGTAAACGAACGTGCTGTAAGAGGCTACTGGGGAAGTGGAATAGAAAGAGTCAACCAACTGAATGCGTACTCGCGATCATTGTTCCGTTCTCAAACGCCGTAAGTTCCGGTTCTCATTCCGCGAATTTAAACGGAGAAGGCCATAACCCAACCATGAGCTTTGTGGTAGGAATAACGATGAGCGGCGCCTGCAATATCTCTCAAAATTTATGTCCTAGCGAGTGAAAAGCATTTATGCCCCAAGCGGGCTTGAACCCCATAGGTCCCATTTTTCATACAGGTGCTAAGCTGTCGCAGGCGCGTTTTCTTTGCCTTTTGTGACTTTTCCTGCTCCTTAAAATCGATAAAAGCACTATTCTTGTACACCAGCACATTGCCGACGAAAAATCAGAGTAGCTTTTTTTCGTACGAACATTCGCACGTGTACCCGTGGAGCAGTGGAAGATCACGCGAATGGTAAACCAGTCCAACGGTTAGCTTGTCGTTGAAGCAGGCGGTTCGAATCGTAGTGGGTATTGGCACCGTAGAGCATTACTAATGTCGAATAAAACAGTCGTTGCATCTGACACTGGTTAAAGTGACCCTTTCGACAGCAGCGATGTAAATAGCTAAGAAAGAAATTTATCTGAACTGACCATTTTGGCAGTTTTGCAATCGCAGTACAGTTTTGCCAAGTACAGCTTTACTACTTGAGAACTTTTCTTGAGCGATTTTGCACATATCAAACTTTCCTTGTTTTTAAACATATTTACAAGTTCCATATAGTACACCAGAGTCGATATCGATCATCCTTAAAATGCATGCGGGAAAATACGGATGAGGACAGAGGAGAGGAAAATTGGCCAACGGTGTTATTTTTGCCGCAGCAATAGGTTATATTCAAGTGAGCTTGTCGTGCGCGTACCACTCGCCCGAGTGGAAACGAAGTTTTGTTTTCTTACTGTTTGGAAGTGATTTGGCCCACATGCTTGGTTGGCTTTGGGACACAAACGGTATAAGCTATATGTGCGTGGACTGAGTAGGAAAAAAACAACAGTCAGCATGCAGCTGTATTCCGCATTTTTCTTTGTTGCGTGTAGTGGAGTACAACGCAACGATACACCACCAGCTGCACCGCCACTGCTAGATGAGTACTGGCGGAAACGCAGTTGATCAAATATGCTCGATCCGATCGAAGCAAAATACAATCTACAATTGCAACAAATACGAGCAGCCGATCCGCGTCAAATTTTTCATTATGCGAATTAAAATGCGAATCACTGACTGCTCTTTAAACGCATGATCTCCCTTTCGTCTTCCCATTGTTTCAGCCAATACTATAACTGTGCACGATCAAGCAAAACAGTTTCAGAAATCCATTTGAAACGCCTTCTGTTTCGAAGAGAAACGCATGCTGCTTTGCTAACCATGTTACTAATAGTGAACAGTAACTAGATTATGTGGTGGAGAACACAGTTTTGGGCTTCGTATTTTCTCAATGATTTCTGCAAATATAGCGGCGCTGTCGATATCGTAAACTTCACAGGGTTTAAGCATTCAGACGTAAAGCTGACATATGTGCAAGCACAACATTTTTTTTTTTGGAACTTTCGAGAGAGATGGGATACAAAAATTACATCTTTTGTGGTAGTCACAGTAAACGGCATTTGAGGCCACATACTATCCGGATTCATAAACTGTTTGAAGTTAAGAGATGCCTTTAGAAACTAGTTCTAAAAGTTCGGTCCGAACACTGAAATGTGCAGCCTGCAGCAGTTGGTAAACGTGAGAGTAGTTTAAAAATTACTCTTTCTTCATGCTGCGCCATCCCAGGTCCACCGATTCGTTTGCGAGCGAAGCAAAGACGATATGCTGCTAATTACTAAGGATAGAAGTGCACGCATTTTTCATCTGGTAACAGATGGCATTCATTGAGTGCTTGAGTGACCGACCGCTCGTGTCGAATCATTTCCAAACGAGATACGACAGCGCACTACTGCCAAACGCGAGACGAAGAAGCAGCCGCACGTTGCATGCTAGCAGCGCAGCCGTCGCTTTCAAAGTGCACGACGCACAACAAATTACACGACTAGACCAGATCCCTGTCCGTTGGGGATTGCCTCGTCGTGCCCCACAACCTCCATACCGTTCACTCCAATTAAGCGAAGTACTCATATTGCGCATTGACCAAGTGGTGCTCAAATCGACAACAAATGCACACCACCCAATCTCTCTCTCTTCCTTCTCAGCCAACCCTTCTTTTCTCGAAGCACACAATAATCGCAGAGGGAACATTCCTCATAAAAGCAGTTGCTTCTTTTGGCGTTTCCCTTTCCAGATTCTCTGAGATCTCCTAGCAGTGATGCAGCAAAATACTTTCAAAAATCTTTCTCGGCAATCTTTTGGTCGAATCGATTAAACGCGTTTCTTTCGAGCCGTTTATACAACGATTCATTTGAAAGTACATCGCAACCAACCGTTGAAGAATTTTACTGAAAACTCATCATATCTTTCAAGCGTTTAGATTTTTTCAAAGAATGCATAGGCTTTTTAACGTAGTCATAAAATTTGATATTAAAACTCATCAGATTTCGAAATGGTCTTTGATCTTGCAAGATCGCGAAATTTAAAAAAAAAAAAACGTTTTCTCGTTCAGCACTTGCGGAAGAGCATATTCCATTGTAGAATTTTCGTTTCTGGTGTATTTTTTCATTAACGTTCTTTTTTCCGAACTTCTTGCTGTTTACTGGTTTGGAGCCAGTTCCAGAAAGCCAAAAAAGACACGCTTCATTAAAGCAAACCTCGTCCAAACTATGATCAGTTGAATTCAGTAAGGCATCCCTGCACCTGTAAAATCCAATAGGTACGAGAATCGCGGGAAAAATGTCGAAATGCTGCTGCATAGAGGCTGTTCTTATGAAATCGGACTGTGATTTAATTCCATTGATAAATTACGTTTTCTCTCGTTTTAAGAGTCGATAAGCTCCTATGGTAATGCCTGATTATCATAGCCATATATCCTAGCACCTAGGTACAACCTAGCACAATCCGAAAAGATCTATTCAAGCCTATTTTCGCTACTCCTAACCATCCTGCCTTAGAATTTCTCTCCATCGTCCTGAACACATATCAGTAATAGTCTCAAATACCTTGCTAATGAAGAAAAAACATAGGGACCTGCACTGTAGTGAAGCCAGTGAATAAATCAAATTGATATGCCAATAGACATTAGGAAAAAGAATTGTGGCAACTTACGTACGAACAGTTTGCTGACCGCAGGTAAGCAGCTTTAGCACCAACAGAAAGAAATCGATGGCAACTTCAACTGAAGTCAATAAACGATATGTATTCATGACTGCAGGGGACGGGAAAACAATCGCTGAGTGAAACAAACCCCTTTTGAGACTCTTCTGGCTTCAAGATGTGAATGCTTGGGAGTTTTTTTTTAAAAAAAAAAAAAGAACTTTCATCGCTCTGAAAGCCGGATTCATCCTTTGAAAAGAAATTGTTGAAGAGTCATTCATTATTTCTCAAAACTCCCTCCTAAAATAAGTGCATTTCTCTTGGCATTCAAATTTAGAATAACCAAAAACCCCAAGCGAACACAGTGTATTGTACACAGAAAACCATAACAGAATTAAGTGCTAATTGGAGAGAAAAAAAACTATAATTTAAAAAAAAAACGGCAAAGATTAAATGCAAAAACTGTTTTCGTACCCCTACGGTGATTTCGTTTTTCAGCGGAAAGGTATCGTATCAATTTCCCACTACCACTCGTTCATACTCCCAGCATTGTGTATAAGTATGGAGTAAAAACTAAAATATATGTGAGTCAGTAGAAGTTAGAAGTAATGTTATTGGTTTTATTCAGGTGAAGAAATTACAGCTAAGATCTCTGCATCCATCTATATTTGCTACTATTTTTTATGCGTCTGCAGCTCACCGAAACCGTATTATGCCATCCGAAAACGTCTGCGTCAGTCTGTGTGTCTGCGTGTGACTGCCTGTGTCTGCATGTCTGTGTGTCTGTCCGTTTCTGCATGTCTGTGTCTGTGTGTCCGAGAGCGTGTGCCCGTGTGTGTGTCTGTCTCTGTATGTGTGTCTCTGTGCTTATGTCCGTACGTGCGTCTGTGTGTGTCTGTGTGTCTGTGTGTCTGTGTGCCTGTGCGTGCTTTTGTGCGTGTGCCCGTGTGTACCTGTGCGCGTTTGTGTGTCTGCGTGCATCTGTGTGTTCCGTGTGCCTACGTCTGCATGTCTGTCTCTGTGTGTATGTCTGTGCCTGCGTCTGCGTGTGTGTACGTTTATCCGTTCGCGTTTCTGGATGTATGTCTGTGTGTCTTTGCGTGTTTTTGTGCTTTTTGTGCGCGTGCCTGTGTGTGTTCGTGTGTCCATGCGTGTATCTGTGTATCCGTTCTTGTGTCCGTGCGTGTGTCTGTGTGTGCTTTTGTGCGTGTGCCCGTGTGTACCTGTATGACTGCGCGTGTGTCTGTGCGTATCTATGTGCGTCTGTATGTGCGTCTGTGTTTCTGTGTCTGCATGTCTGTGTGTATGCATGTTTGTGTACCGATGCCTGCGTTTGTCTGTGCATGCGCCTGCGTGTGTATCTGTGTATCCGTTTGTGTCTATGGGTGTGTCTGCGTGTATGTGCGTGTTTTGTGCGTATGCGTGTGTGTGCCTATGTGTCTGCGCGTATGTCCGTGCGTGTCAGTGTGTGTCTGTATGTGTCCATGCGTGTCTGTCTGCGTGTCCATGTCTGTGTGTCTGTGTCTTTGTCTCTCTCTATGCCTGTCTGTGTGTGTGTCTGTTTGCGAGTGTGTGTTTGCATGCGTGTGTGCGTATGTCTGTGTGTGTCTGTGTGTGCCTTTGTCTGTTTGTGTGTCTTTGCCTATATGCCTGTGTGTCTGCCTTTTTTGTAGCTTGTGTTGTGTTCAAAGAAGTGACTTATTTCATTTGAACTGGAAAGCATTTTTCGCCTCCCCTAACCCACCTATAAAAGGGTGTGTTAGGGAAGGCAAAAAATGCTTTCCAGTTCAAATGAAATAAATCATTTCTCTGAATAAAACACAAGCTACAGCTTTAAGCATCACAGAAACTATGAATCTAAAATAATAAACAAATGAAGAATAAAAAATAAAAATTTAATTTTAAAAAGATATGAAAAAAAAGAAAACAATCATGACAAAATCAGCTAAACGCGAGTTGACACTTAATCCAGTCGCATTATCTGATAGTGTTTCAAGTAGGCAAACCTCGAATGTTGGCATGTTTAGGAGGCAAACAGTTCCACAGCAATAAAACCCCATTTGCAAACCAATTTTCTTACTAATATTAGAACCCTTATTTTTTTTAAACTTGTGATGTTAGTACAAGCAAGTTCGTGAAATAGTTTTGAACAGAGATAGGGAGAGACAATTAGCCTTCCTCCACACGAATCAGCTAGCTCATTGCCAATTTTAAAAACCCACTTGTCTTGTTTGTATCACCGAAGCTTCCAAGTGTCAAGATTGAGCAACTGGAGTCTTTCATCTTTTCTCTTATGCCAAATTCCGCAGTTCTTTTGAAGCAATTCTAATTTAAGTATTGGGGTCATTCATAGTGTTGGGGCCTTTTCGTTTGTTAAATTAATCGTCCAGTATGAGGGCTGAAAGCTTCTGTGGAATATTCGAGGGGTGGTATAGCATAAATTTCGTATGCTCTAACATACACATAATCGTTCCAGCTGTTCAAACGTTTCAATTTGCGATTAGCTCACAGAAACGCCGATCGCATAATGTCCTCAGCATGTCCGTGGAAGCGAATTTCTGTTAATCAAAATATCCAAATTCTGAACTTCATCGCTGCAGTTCGCATTATTTCATGCATGTGAAATATAAGCTTATAGGATGCAAGCAGGAGAACGCACCCCGACGCACACAAAACGTATTCGACTGCGATTCTTCTAAAAAAAAGGAAAATTTTGGCGAAATTAGCGCGTAGAAAACAGAGGCGAACATCAAAAACAGTCCTGATGTCTTGAGCAAATCGCAACCGCAACTGTTTGATGGAACCTCGAGCAGAAATAAAATTGTTTATGTGAACTAAAGCGCTGTTAATTTCATTTCTGAAAATTTGTTAGATGTTTTCATCGGGATTCAGCAGGATGTATATCGTCACAACCCTTTTGCACGTTCTTCAACTTCTTACTTGGAAAGCATTCCCCGTTGACATCAGGCCGCCACAATGGACACCGAGTAAATTAACCAACTTTAGATCGCTTCAATACCCGAAGGATGATCCAAGACAAGGTCCAATTCCGATTTTTTGCTCTAATGAATAGCATTCTGAAATCATAATCTGAAATTCTAAGGGGGTATTGAAGCTACTGTCACGTCTTATGCACATGTTCACACAATTTTCTGTTGTTTTTCTTTCGCAACTCCTCGAAAAATCCCATTCGGGTTTGCACCTAGAATGATACATATTCAGAATTAATCGAGACATTGAAGCATCGACTGAACTTCTGGATTAAGACAATCCTAGGCAATCCTAGGTTCGTTCTTAACCAGTTTCATTATCATAGCTTATCGCAGTCTTCCGTAAACCTAGAAGCTTTTAACTCGGCAAGCAGGACACCATGTTGACAGTTGCGGACAGCGTTCGACGTCCCACCGACTTGGGCTTCCGAGCTTCGGCTTAAGGGCTCCAGAAACTCTCGACTATTTGTCGAAAATTCGGTGCGTGGCATTCCGCCGAAAGTTTCAGCACTGTTCCGATAAGTTGTCGGTTTGGCGTTTTTGGGTGCCGCTGGAGTGTGTTTACTCTGAAAAATGCTGTCGTTTTCACTGATTGATTTACTATGCGTCACAGTGTGCGGACTGAATTGGTGGCCTCTTTCAAAGACATCTGGTCCATCGTGATTTCGCGGGTCATTTTTGGAGAATTATCCCTCTCTTTGAACGCTAAAACCGAAAAGGTGAATTTTTAAGCATACTCTAAGAGGCTCCTCCGTTTTTCCGCCAAAATGTTTCGCTTCGGTATTCCGCAGAAAATTTCGGCGCTTGGCGTCCTGCAGAATTCGGATTATTGTTTGGCGCTGGGATTGTGAAACCTTCAGTCGCCCGCGGTAATTGACGGCGCTTCGCCGAACGTGGCGTCGGGCAGTAGACGAGAGGTCCCTAATGTGATCTGACACTACTCGACGTTCGGCGGGCTGCCGAATCTGGCTTGTGCTGTGCGCTACGATGTTGGCTAATGACAATTCTCCGTTTTTAGCAGCATTAATCAGGCACAGACGAGATCTCATAATACGCTTTTCTAAACGCAAGCCTACCAAACGCTCTCGAGAAGGAATGCGACAATGAAAAAGGTAAAATGACAGAAAACGGCAAAAAGACTAAAAGGACTTTTGCGATAAACGAAAATTGAGAAGCCAGTAGTACGAGGTCTTCTCACTGAAAACCGTCAAGAAAAAATTCATTTTCGATCATGAGATGGTTAACGGCTTAAAATACTTGAAACATCGCCGTGCTTCAAAGAAGGAATTATTGCAGTCAGCCTTCAGCTCCGATGGTAACATTGTACTGTGCTTGATTTTTTTACGATTTCACGGCTTTAGGGTGATAGGTAGCACAAGATAGAGAGAAAAGCGGGGAACATATTGGCTAGATCACATTTCACATGTTATTACCTTGTATATGTCACTTTCTTGATGTCCTAACAATATTTCGTTCTAACAATACCCGTAACCCTGAAGCACTGATAGGGCCTTACAAACCGTTTTTATCGGCATATTCTGCGTATGGCTAGAATAGCAACGTATGAAAATGATCGCTCGTGTCCTTGAAGAGCCTTCTTTTCACAAAAAAAATTCATATGTTCTTGCATTCTGTGCAGCACACCACCGCACTAAGCGGCTATTTTTGTGTTGGAAGTGATTCGTGGCAGTTAAAGTTGATTTGGTATAGCATATAAGTGCTCGCCGGATCCAAGATGCTTTTGAAGTGTTAGATGTCGAGAGGGAGAAGTGGAAGGTGGAGGAAAAGGGCAGTTTCATCCGATTCGCCAGCATGGACCTCGATTACTCATTTACTGCATGCTGACAGTGCTACGGTACCCCAGGCTCAACTGAGTACCAAGTGACAACGTCGAGGTGGTGGTGGAGGACGAGATGAAGGAATTTTGCGGCCACCTGATGCGAAGCCTCGCAAGCTGCTAATGAGCAGGCGACCCGTATATCCGAGAAGGTCGTCTCTTCCTTCCACGGAAGGATGCGACCACAAGAACCCAGACATGAAGTTACCACGAAAGGACAGAGGTGCAAGCGTATACCCGGTCATCTTCCTTATCGCTTAAAGTTAACCGTCTTTCCGTGTAATTTACATCGTCATAGTAGTACAATATTATTCGATAAGACAGAGTTTCTCAGAAATTTACTTATTTCAACGTTTTAATGGCGTATGGAAACGGCTGACAAATATTGGCTTAAAGTAATCAGTGCGAGACGGTTGGCTTTCATAGGCGGTGCATCATTTACGCTTGAGCAGTTTATCCTCATTCGTTATATCTGCATCGATTTATGCTGAAATCGTTTCATGTTGAGCATGACTTTCGCAACTTACAATACTGCATGCACTTCGCAGATGTCAAACTAACCGGGAAATCTTGAGAACAGATTTTAATTTCGAAAGATGTTCTTGTGAACGGATCGATAAAGCATTGCCCGTACTGTGCAGCTCTATGCAATCATCCATTTGTCGTCCTCCGCATTCAGGTTAGTACTTTTGCCTTTTACTTTGTGAAACTGGATAAAGGGAAATGGATAACATAATGAGACATCGCGAAACACTCACCTAAGATGCTACCATGAAAGGCGGGTGGTGCATGAATAATTTAATGGAAATATGCCATATTTTAAGGATTCTGCTTGTTTTTTTATCGAAAAGTATTACAAAAAAGTATTACAGAAAAATGCGCCAAAACTTTGCTTGCAGTTCGATAGCGTACCATTCTAACGCAATCATGTAAACTCAGGCAGGCTGCTGATGAAAAAGAAAAATTCACCACAAAGAACGAGAATAAAGTCCTGATTAAAAGGTTATATTGTCCGTAAGGTGTCCAGAAGGCGCCCTATCCGACAAAAAAAAAAGATGGGAGGGAGCTGAAGAATTGTCAGAACTTCTTTCAGTCAGTCAAGTATTTAGCCGGTTCGCTTGAACAGCTCTTGAAAGCAGTTCAAAAAACAAATTTCTTACCACCAAATTCGGTACCACGACCCCAGCTCTGCGTCGTGCGCTCTCCCAGCCACTCATACGTGACACCCGTTAGGTTGTAACTGTGGGAACCATATGGAGGTGGGGTTTATTGGTGCAGTTGATCGATCACGACAGCATGTTCCCAGCTTTACCGGTTAACTAGAAATGGATCAAAGAACGTAGAGAACCAGATCTGACACGGAAATTGTTTGCTCTACCATAATAAATAAGCAAACGCATTTCCTGGCGAATTTCGGATTTGCCCAAAATGCATCAAAGCCAGAACTCCATCTTGGCGATACTCGATATGCCTCGCATTTTTTCTCTGCTGGTTGTTGCAGTCCTTGAATGCTGTTGAAGTTTCACTTTACCATCGTTCTCTTACATAGTCAGTTCTTTTCAGTTTTCGACATGACTACCACGGCCGATCGAAGGAAAATTAACTTTGACTGGTCTTCATCAATACCGGCCTTAAATGAAACCAGCTGTTCAGCTTATATGGTACCCTAGACTCAGGCACTTATCTGAGACTTCATAAAGCCTAGGGTAGCTTCGCTACTGCGTCCTCCGTCGAATTATACTAAGAGAGCACACCACTGCCTGAGGTCACGTGTGCGCACTGCAACTCCACACCACCCCACTTACTGCCTAGAACTCGCTAGTATTTTTCTCAGTCCACCAGTGACGGTTGTGGAATGCTGTGCCGTAACATGAGTCACGAACTTCAATCATGTTCAAGTGTCAACTGCATTTCTTGTTGAACAGAGCCGCCTTGGGGAGCCCCGGCGATGCACCACGTACTTATTCACCCATATAATCTCCACCACTCAGCCCTCGAAACACCATCAGCGAAAAACTCAAATCCGAACCCCGAACACTGGCATCCTGGTTTGGCAGTACGGTGGAGAGGCGGAAGGTGACCCGATCCGAGCGGAGGGATGAATGTGCCCATATCTAAATTTAACGGCAACTGGTTCGGAGCCCAACATTTGGTTCGAAATATTGAATTTGACGGGCACTTTGCAATAAAAGCAATAAAGGTGTGACAAAATCTTTTTGTGTGACAAAATCTCACTCAATGCAGGAGATGTAGGCCGAATATAAAATCTCGTTTTCGCCTGTCTTCTTATTACGTCACGTTCACTAAAATACAAGTTTAGCTTTATTCAACAGTGCCGTTCTACTCTACCATAATAATAGAAAAAGGTGAATTCAATTAGTTTGAATAAAGTGGAATCATTACATTACACCAAGATAGTCATAAGCGAAACTAACAAAAACAAAACTTTGAAAGTTGACTGCAGTCCGGAAATCAGTTTGTCGGCTATGGATAGAAATGAACGGTATAATGAAAAAAAATTTTAAATGTTTTTGCCCCATCTATACGGGGCAGGTGCTCAGAAGAAAAACATCTCGAATTTTTCCGACACTCCTGGAAACCAGCGGGACCAGCTTCATCGAAAGGGGACTGGTTTACCGAATCAACCGAGTCCTGCGGACTCTACGCGAAAACCTTCGCTTTCAGAAAAGAAGTGGCTTAACAGATGTAAGAAAGCTGACAAGAATGGACATAAGGCATGCAAAACCTTCTGCAACTCTTACATCTTTTATCAGGTAGGACGTCACTTAAGCAGTGTTGGTACTCGATGGAATTGTAGTACCGGGAGTAGGTATTTTACGGTATTACTTTACCGTCGGTGCAAATGGTCTTATAGCAGGCACCATAACAAAAATTACAAAGAACAGCACGTGGTGTTCAGAATCGTGCCCGTTAATAATCATGTTGGTGCTCGGAAGCCCGCTGATGAGCGTTGGATGAACGCAGTTGAAAATGGTACGTGCTCGACGAAGTAACTCACAACGGTTTCACTCATTACCCACCCTTCCTCAACCTCTTGCCTCCCTCCAAACCTAAAGAACTACTATCACGGTTCAACTGCGCACACCCATCTCATTCAACAAAACTGTTCATAGCAGGAACCGAGCGAAACAACGTAAGCAACAAAACAAGAGCATCCAAGCCGACGGTGCGCCCGTGATCGCACCGTCCACTCTATACATTGCGCCTTTCCCCTATTGTGCTGTTCAAACACCCTCCCACCCTCTCTCTAGCAACCTTCAACCTGGCAGTGCGTCTTTTCTTTTCAACCATTTCCCCATTTAGAACCCAAACCATCGAGCAAACAAGCCAAACGTGGTTGTGTAATTCGAATATTTCGCCATTAACCAAAGAATGCCATGTCCAAAATATTGCGAGAAACACCTCCTCATGACTTCGGCGCACACACGTCATACGAAACATTTAAAAAAAAAAAACAGAGGTTCCAGCCCGTAACCTTAACAGCTAACACAAAACAGCACTAAGCACTGTATGCGCAGAGACAGATGAGCTAAAACCGGGCATCGCCCTAACCAAAAGATCAGAAAAAAACGAACTACGTGTTGGAAAAATATCTGCGCAAAACGCATGATAAAGAGAAAAAATTATCGTATGTTATGAACCGAATTCCAGTTTGTTGGAACACAATGTAAATCGATGAATCTAGAGGAAAAAAGTGTGGTTACTACTCGAACAGAGTTCACTTTCGAAACCAAACCAAAAGCTTAGCAAAGGCAGAAAAAAATGAACAGATACCATCAAGTAGAGTAAGATAATGTACGAATACAACACACTGTTACGAAACATTAGCCCTGATTCATGGCCATAAAACCAGCCGAGTGCTGCATCTACGTCGCGAGAACAACTACACACAACCAATACCAAAGACCACCCACGCGTAACGGCCGCCTTGCTTCTAATACAGCACTCCATTAACCATCCATACACTCGTTAGTTCACAATAGTATAACCAATCACAAAGCATGCAATGATAGTACAACCAAAAATGATTTAAAAAAAAATGATCTTAAAGATGCTCGGGCAACATTTCTATGTACACAACGACAAGCATCATGAAATTTGTACAGCACTGCGTTATTTCCAGATGCATCTGCACCTCGTTAACACCGCACCCAATCGTGGCGTAAGCTTGGCGCATAAAACATGCCCAACAAGTACAACTATACTCTCCGGCGCACGGTAAAGCTTTGAAGCGTATAAAATACAGTTCTGGAGCATAAATTCCACGTTGATAGACAAACGTTTGCAATATTCCATATATGTACAACGTTCGAATGCTAATCGACCAAAATCGCCACACCACAAAAACCAGAAACACGGTGACGGAATGGCGCCACGACCCAATTAAAGCAACATATCGCGGGCGATCTATTCAGCTGGTCGAGTTTCCAAGAATTACAACGCTTGCTTGGCCTCCTGATAAGAAACGCGGCGAACAAATAGAAATCCGCGAAAGGAGCGTGTGCTCGCTCGTCACTGTCATCTCAGCTTGGCTGTCTTGGTACGCAAATGTTGCGTCGTATTTCCATCGCTCGTCAAGCGTCTTCACTTGGCAGTTGTCACATCGCTTAGAGAGTACACGTCCCGGATGGGAAGAAGGCAAACAGAATGAGATCCATCAGGAATTCACAGCGCCATGCACCTTACTTCTGCAACCTCCCGCACCACACTCACACAGAAGTGTTCTTTCTGATCACACTCCCCACTCCGCAAGGAAAAACATCAAGTCAGAACCTATGGAAATCATCCAGTGAAAACCACAGAATAAAAATGAGCTCCCATAATTTAGATTCGAAAAAAAAACCTCCATTTCCTTCAAAACTTACTCTTCGGTGGCTCAAAAGAACGTACGATAACGTTGCGATAGCAGAAGTATGGGCCACCAGCACAACACTGCTGTACAACTCAATCAAGAAAAAAAAAATCCAAAAAACAGCACTTGGTGGCGTCCACACAAGAATGCCAGCAGTGTTCAATGAGTGTAACATGAGTCGAGATGATAAGAAAACTACGAAATGATTACGATCACTGGAAAAAGCAGGTAGATGAGGAAGAGAATTAGAGGAACAAAGATTAGAGCGTTGCAGCGAATACATGAAATACCCGCTCAATATCGAACAGTCGCGAAACACGTCACCACTCGAAACGCAAAGACGGCGCACGGTTCCAGCGAGCTGTGAAACGCTGCGACTTTGCTGCGCAAATCGAACCACCAACAGCCTGGATGGCTGCGATGGATTAGGAGCTATATTTGAAACGCGGCGAGGACAACTCGAGAATGTTTTTCTAACGGCTGAATATGAAACAGGGTTGCCAGCGTGCTTCTGCCGAGTACAGGCGCAACGCAAGCGAAACGGTGCATTCACAACCTTATTAAGGAAATGAATGTGAAGGAGATCACCAGAAGCGCGCCCCAGTAGCAATCAAATGCTGAACAACATTGCAAGACCACCGCACATGCACAGCTCAAATCATCACCGCTTCTCCACAACGCCATCTGATCACCCACCACGAAGTTAGACTTCTCATCTCCGATAGTCAGCACTGAACGCAACCGAGGGGAACAACTTAAAAAAGTCCTTGGAAAATTATTAAAGGCCTTTTATTACAACTCTATCGTTTCTTTAGAAACCACTGATGTTGGAGCTGAAGCCAGCTTCTGGTGGGAAGCTCAAGCAACGTTGAAAGACGGCGACTAGAAGGTAGTGGGAAACAAAAACAGAGATCATGGCGAGCACGCTCTCCGCAACGCCGCCCGACCGCGGTGATTACCATATATACAAGGCAGAACGCAAAACAACGCATCGCAAGGCACCACTTGGCACTCGGCCATACAGTCGGCAACTGCTTTTCTCTGATGGGACGGTACGGGACGACGGCTGATGGACAGCATTTTTGATGACGGAATTCACATTTCCATAGCTGCTCATGTGACGTAAATGGTTTGGTTTTTTTAATAATTCATTCGGCCGCCGAATCATTCGCCTTCTTTCACTGAATACTTGCACATCGTCCCCGAACCGGTAGGATGTCTTAGCCCCTCACCTCCTTTCCCCTCCTCATCATTCACGCTCCATACTGGTGCTTTTAAAAACGTATGGAAAGACCGCTTAATCAACCCAGTGCAGGCAGGTGAAGAACATTCATCAACGAATAGTGTTTGTTGGGATGCACTGTATCAGACGAAAGCTCCGCTGAAGTTGTTTGCAACTAATTCGCACGACAAGCGCGAAGGGAAACAACGGAGTCCTTCGAAACGGACGTTGCGATTCATTAATCACAGCTACGGCGACCCCGAATAATTGGTAACTGAATGTGCTATTTAATCTGGTCGGCTACCGCAACTACACGGTTGCATGAGTAGAAATCAACAAAATGTTCGGCTGCTTGCTTCAGGGCTGTGCTCATAGATGTCGCAATCCTATACCTTATAA
Organism: Toxocara canis; assembly: GCA_000803305.1. NCBI lineage: Eukaryota > Metazoa > Nematoda > Chromadorea > Rhabditida > Toxocaridae > Toxocara > Toxocara canis. The sequence goes on along the minus strand of JPKZ01001383.1, from coordinate 50,112 downwards.
GAAAATGAATTCTGAAACAGAATTATATGGGATTACTGCAGTTGGCGACAAAAGTGACGGAGACGCTTCAAGTTATGGAAAAAATCATCTAAAAAAAAACAGAACGCTCAGACAATAAATGACTCGAGACTATTTGGTCGCACATAATTTGTATAACAGCCTCGTAACAAACAGCAGCATCAATGAAAAGCCAAAAGCATTTTCACTTCTTCAGCTGCTAGTCAGGCTTATAACAGCGGCACTCATACACGCGCTGTAAAGGGCGTATATATTCAGACCATCCACTGAAAACTATTAAACAATTTTAAATGCTGTGAAGCTTTTTAAATGGTGAGGCATGTAACTGACAATGGAGTGTGAGAGAGACAGACGCGTATGCACAATGATGAGACACAGTTACAACACCGAAAACCAAGAGCGGTGCAAACAAATTATTTTGTGTGTGCAAAGGGCTAATAAGCTCTTAAATATATGATTACAGTGAGAGTATGAGAACGCTCTACCCAAAACGTTACTGCTCTACACCAACAACAATGTTGCAGCACTTTTCTCCTTTAACAAAACCGATTTTTGATGCAGTGAACTTTTCTCTCTTACAGGAGATGAAACAGAACAGGTAACTTAAACGAAAAAAAAAACATGGGAAACGACGTATGAAGTCAGACAATCCCTGGCAAAGGATTTTTCGGAGAACCTGGTGTTAAATGTTAACATGGACTTAGGTTAAAATTTCAAAGAAAGTGTGAGGGTGAAGCGTCTCAAGACCCGATAATGAGAAGGGCACACGAGCATTGGCTTAGGAAGCAGCAACAGCAGCAATTAACTGCAACGGATTCATACGCACCGGAACGGCTCGACAAGAGCGTTGTGGCGTCGAAGCGCTCTGATGTTGATGGCACTCAGCCCCGTCGTCCAATTCGGGAGACGGAGCCAACGGTAACGCTCTACCGCACGAAGACCCTTCTGAAACGATATACGCATTTTTCTTGGCTGTGCCAAACGAAATCACTATAAATTGCCCTGATGAGCGAATGAGCTGTTCGAATGTGTTGTTTTACACGCATTCTTGATGCTGCTATGCACTGAAAAACGGCAAACGTTTTCATGTTTGCAGTTAACGCTGCTGCAAATTACAACTGAAAGTGTGCTCGTGATGCATTGCCACCAATGTATAGATACTTCTGCTAATTTTTTGAAGTGAAAAGACCAACTAGGCAAGTACCAACTAACCAAGTAAGCTGGCAGCACTGGTTGAAAAAACCACTCACCACAGCCGGCATCTGTAAGCCACTGCGTAGGTGGCAGCGGAATGAGCTGCGCCTTCGGCGACTCGCTAAACTTCGCACCCGCAAAACAGTTCACTGGCGATCCTCCACGCGATTCGGAAGGCGGCCGATGATGTTGCTGTTGCTGAGTTTGCATAACGCCTTCAATTAGCACTTACACTCATTGCTTTCAATGCCATATTGCTTTGAATATGTTAGCATCATTACTTTTCAAATCATCTTGAAGATAGGAGCGCTATTTAAACCTTCACATCTAAAAAATCGGGAGGAATCGAGGGTCGTTCGCAGATGGGAGATAGGGGAAGTGCAGGGACCTGGATTTTTGTGCTGTTCGGTAAAAACATTGCTTCACTTTCTTTTCTTTGAAAAAGTGAATCGCAGGCAAAACGCTAAGAAAAAAAAACGACAATTTTGTCGCTCACGGACCACATTTGAGAAAATCACTTGTGCTTATTGCTGTGCTTACTTCGAAAATATTTTCCGCGCATCGCCATGCACCGTTTTCAAACTGCAACCATTTTGGACTTACCTACTGTTGCAAACTGAATAATGGTCACTGTCGGCATATGATTGGAAATTTGAGCAAACGCTGATGAGTTCATAATAGTAGAACTCATCAAGTAAAATATAATCATGAGCGCATAATCCAGCGGTGTATTAATATGAACCAAGACCATTCCTAATACCAAATGCGTATCCACAAGCGCCTTAGCACTCGTTCTTCAAGAACTGTTACTTGACCTTAACCTGCATTTCTGTGTCCAGTGCAACAACGACTTACTCTTGCTGCTTTATTACAACTGTTATTCGCTCATGAGGAAATAAATTTAAAAATACTGCAACTGCTTCTCTCCGAGTTTCTTTAAAGGATCGGGAACGACTCTGCACCGAAAAAAAAAAGGATAACACGCGAAAAAAAATGAGCTAAACTGCAACGCACCTCTGATTATCTTCTTAGAATGCTGTGCGGATTGGTAGGACAGAGGAAGATGCGGCAGTTGTTGGAGAGGGATGTGTGCCATGATAGGGGAACTCTGAGAGAGGTTCATTTTCGGGTGGGCAAGAGGAGGGGGAGGTTGGCTGGTATTCGGAGGGAATAGCACCACTGAGCGTGGTCGGTTGCCCGCATAGCGACGTCGATAACTAGCACCTAACGTTGGTGTCGACTGACAGCTCTTTGGTGTTGACGGCAAAAAGAAGTGAGGCCCCTAAAAGAACGGTTGCAAAAGGCCTTAAACGCAAAAACACTATACAAGTCAGTCTTAAAAACCCACTTCGTTGAATTCACGAACTCTCGACCCAAGAGCTAGACTTCTCGAACACGTTCATACAATTTCTCCGAACAACATTTTCATTATTGAGGCGCTTAACTGTTACGAGATGAAATATACGACTTCTGAACGTAGACAATGAGACGTAATGCCAGCATATTCAACACTCTAAAGACTATGAGCATGTACAGCAACGTTTCAAGCACAACGAATGGGCCTGCTTTAGAAAACAAATTTTTCTTCTGACCAGAAAGTGAAGCAAATTGAGGATGAGGTAAATGTTAGGTGTTAACGAATATCAACTCAAATATGGGTGGGGGTGGTAAATCAAGCCGTTTATAACAGGCACGCAACGTTATCGACGAACATCGCTGCGACAAAAGCAAAGTTCGCTGCTCACTTCAAAAAAAAAACGTACCATGATGCTTATTCACTGCCGTGCCACAGTTCAGCGGCTTTGTGCAATTATATATTTCTTATTGTTAACGGCTGCTTTATGCTGCCTCTAGTTCACTTTAGCTAACAAAGCTAAAAAAATTCGATAGCCATGCACACTTACAAAGAAAAAACAAACCTGCTGCGGCGTATGGTATCCGTTATTTTGGCCTGCAGTATGCGGCACTGAGGCAGGTGAAGAAGGACCATACGAAAAGCTAACTGCATGTCGAAACGTCGACTGCTGCGGAGACATTCTGCCTGGCTCTTTACGACTTCAGCCGAAAAGTGACTGTGATTAAGTGAATGATTCGCAAACCATATAAGACGACCATTGTAGCACAACACCATACAACATTCGTTAAATGTTCGCCGATCGAAAACGTCAGGAGGGCTGGTGCTATGATAGTAGTTTTCAAAGCACTTTAATCACCCAACTCGACATCACGTCAACCAATAAATACGAAAAACGAACCTATAGAAATTAGGTACTGTAGATGCAAGGCGTTCGCTAGTTTTTGTCACGATAGCGCATAAAACAAACAGTACAGACTTGGATAAGCTAATACGAATTTTCAAAAAAAAAACGTACCATGATGCTTATTCACTGCCGTGCCACAGTTCAGCGGCTTTGTGCAATTATATATTTCTTATTGTTAACGGCTGCTTTATGCTGCCTCTAGTTCACTTTAGCTAACAAAGCTAAAAAAATTCGATAGCCATGCACACTTACAAAGAAAAAACAAACCTGCTGCGGCGTATGGTATCCGTTATTTTGGCCTGCAGTATGCGGCACTGAGGCAGGTGAAGAAGGACCATACGAAAAGCTAACTGCATGTCGAAACGTCGACTGCTGCGGAGACATTCTGCCTGGCTCTTTACGACTTCAGCCGAAAAGTGACTGTGATTAAGTGAATGATTCGCAAACCATATAAGACGACCATTGTAGCACAACACCATACAACATTCGTTAAATGTTCGCCGATCGAAAACGTCATGCACAAAGTACGATCATTAAAAAGTGTTCTTTCACTAATGCTAGTCATCACTGTTTATTAGAAAAAAGGCTCAGCGAAAATGGCAAAGCGCACAACATTTGGCCCTTGAATCATTTTCGAACAGCTCGGCGCACACTGAGCGATTACGCAAAACAGGGTGACTTGACGTGTGCCCGAGTCACGCTGGTTTGACATGTGATGGATTACGAAATTTAAAGTGCTCAAGAATGCCCTACTTCATACATCCTGATTCGAAATGTTGGACTCGATAATCACGACCTAACTCAAGCACTAAAGCAGTGAGTTCATGGTGCCACTTCGATTTTTTCAAAAACACTTCAATCAGCCCCTCTCAGCATAACGCCGAGAATGTCTTTTTTATTAGAACATACGTTCATCTTCCAGAATCGCTTCCTACTCTCCATTTGGATGCTGATGAAATTGTCAATGTGTTGCACAATAGGTCAGATCGATGTTGCAAGCAAACGGAGCGGCAACCGGGACGTCATACAACATCAACATGTACATACCATGTAACAGAAATCGGTAAAACTAATAAGCGATACGATTGGGTGTATTAAGGATTGAAAACGAATGCCATTTACGTAGACTTAGACGCACGCAGAATCCGGCCAGACCAACCAACCCAAAAATGAGAAGTTGACGAATTTAGGGAACGATCTAAACAAACAATTATGCTGTAGAAGCCAACCGAAATACAAATAGCAGCAACCACAATAGAGGTAGAGGTTCTCGATAAGCGAAAGCGAAATAAAGGTTCAACATTTGAAAAGCGGAAAAGCTGAATGCAGAATGGTGCAATGGCCCCTTCGCGTAGCCCACTCTCCCAATCACAATTCAATTCCAAGGAAGGCCGCATCACCGAAAAACGCAAAAAAGGCAAAGCAGAGGGCCAGCCATACTTGCATAATGGCAACACTATCTTCGTCCTTTACAATGGCGCAATTTCCGTCAATTAATACTTTTCAAAAAACGCAACGTGTACATGTAACATAGCAATTATGCGCCCTAAATCTGCCTTTGTAGCACACAAAACTGCAAGCGATTGCTTGAAGTGTTGCACTACTCGGAAGTACGACCAGTTTCGCATACACACAACAACTGAATCCGTTTATTTTAACGATCTAGTCGAATTCATATTTGTTTTTATTGAACAGATGCAGCAGGAATCCTTGGTAGATTTTAAAAACGCGAAGCCTCAAAAAATGTTTCTAAAGTTAGCACGAAATGTTAGCCACTGCTAGTGGGGCTTTATGATGCAGCAATTTTCAAAACTATGCACCAGATCACCGTACGGTCACTGCATGCCAACGGAGAATGACCGAAGACACGTGGAACTATGAAGACAGCAAATTAAGAAAACTCGAGAAGCCACTTAATCAACTTCACCACAACAAAACGCTTACAAGTAAGAAAGGAATACCGCAGCAACAGCACTTTTAAGACGACCGCACATGATCAATAACCACACTGGTGAGGTTTTTAAAAACGCTGTGGTCGCTTGCCGTGAATAAAAACTTAGGGCGACAAGACGTCCGTGTCGTATATGTATATGTATATATAGAAGCATACTATGTGTCGAGGGGAGGGGGGGTCCACGAGCTAGATCGATTCAGTACCACGTGCCTGGCCGTAGTTGCTTTGCAGTTCAGAAATACCGTTTTTATTGTTAGAAGTAGCGTTTCTGGTTGAATTTACGGAAACTTCAGCTTTCTTAAGTTTGTAGGAGAGAGGACGGGGGTGGGAGAGGACAAGAAGTGGTTAGCTTGGGCGGCAGTTATAGGCGGCTCACTTGCCTTGCGATGGGCAGCAGTAATTTGTGATGTGCAGGTAATGAGTTACCTCTACGCCGGATAGCCTCTTATATATATATATATATATATATATATATATATATATATATATATATATATATATATATATATATATATATATATATATATATATATATATATATATATATATATATATATATATATATATATATATATATATATATATATATATATATATATATATATATATATATATATATATATATATATATATATATATATATATATATATATATATATATATATATATATATATATATATATATATATATATATATATATATATATATATATATATAAGAGGCTATCCGGCGTAGAGGTAACTCATTACCTGCACATCACAAATTACTGCTGCCCATCGCAAGGCAAGTGAGCCGCCTATAACTGCCGCCCAAGCTAACCACTTCTTGTCCTCTCCCACCCCCGTCCTCTCTCCTACAAACTTAAGAAAGCTGAAGTTTCCGTAAATTCAACCAGAAACGCTACTTCTAACAATAAAAACGGTATTTCTGAACTGCAAAGCAACTACGGCCAGGCACGTGGTACTGAATCGATCTAGCTCGTGGACCCCCCCTCCCCTCGACACATAGTATGCTTCCGTCCAAATCGATCTTCCACACAGGAATTTACTAACAGCAGTGAATGTTGCAGCGTTAGTTTGTCTGTCAAGTGACACTCCCAACTGTTTCACTTCGCGCAAATCTATATTTGATGCTTATCACGAAAGCTTTCTACAGTACTAAAGTCGAAAAAAAAGAACTGCATAAAAACTGGCAATGACAGCAACAAAAAACGCATAAGACAGCACCTTCTCGGCGAACGATACCATGCCTAATCTATTATATACACAGCAGTCAGCCCATTACACGCAAATAAGATCACACAGCCGCTCACGAGGAGACGCACGCGGTACGCAGCAGCGACTCGGACAAAGACACTAACTGCTGGCCGAGCGCGACGCATCTCAACGCACCCCATCCCCCTCTCTCCCGATGGCCGCCGACCTGCTTGTGTGCCTGCGTTGCTCACTCGCGTCAGCAAATCGGGGGGCCGGCTCGCTGACAGTGCCACAACTGCGGCTCCAATGCGAGCGGCCCCTGCACGCATACGCGCCAAAAATCTCGCAGCCGGTCGGTCCCTCACTAACGCGTTTGCAATCAGCCGCCCAACACGAACAGTTGTCAAAAATGTTGAAAACGACTTTCAAATGGGGAAACCATCCGGTTTAGGTTAAAGCAAGTTCATAATCAGTTCAGAGAAGCTGGAACGACGTTGAGGTATGCGAATTGAAGGCGACGTATGGGCTAGTTAGCGGCGTTGTCGTAACGTTTCTTCGACTCGCACTGCTAATGTTCACTGATTTGAAAACATTTCGCTGTTTGGCCGTCACAGTTTAAAATATAAGACACCAAATGTGGCATCATTATACTTTTGGCATATTTGAGGAGCGGTACTACAACTGATTTCACTAGACGATGAATGTTGCGTTGGGAGAGAGTTAACTCTCTTTTCAGTTTAGCAAATGTCACTCGATTATGAGCTAAAGCGCAATCAAATGCAACAGACTAATTAGCTAAAACGAATATTCATTGCAATAACAGTATGCCTCAAAGGTATGAATGCCAGCAGTTTTTTGAAACACTCCGACTTTGCTCGACCATTGATTGCTGCGAAGGTTTGTCTCACGCAGGTGAATTTCATGCACTTATTCAATACGTGAACTGGTGGTACGAGACAAGAAGAGGAGAGGGAGGGGTGGGGAAGCGCTAACTACAGCACTATCCGACAAAATGCAGGCGGCCATGCAGCCTGTAGTGGACCGACTTGATAAGCTTATAATGCTTATGTCCGAAAATCATTCACCAGCAGCCCAAAGCCGGGTTGAACCTCAACTGTATTCAATAATGGCAAAGAAGATGAACATGGCCAGAACTGGAATGGACAAGAAAAACAAACAAGCTGTATTCATCGGAATTCCACATGAGGCAACCGAGAAAGATACCAAAGAAGAAGATGAAAAAATGCTGCGAGAGGCTATTACCGCTTGCAACAACCAAGAGCTATCAGAGTCCTACGCAAATGGCCATATCACCACAAAGCGACATCCAGACTATCGAGCCGGGCCAAAAGGATATCGACCACTCAAAGCTATGTTTGAGTCGCAGATACTTCGTGATATATTTTTGCGCTCACTAAGAAGAAACCGCCCTTCAAAAATGCAGTCCCTCCCACATTCATATGTGCGACATGATTATACAGCAGACGATTTGAAGTATGATAGAATATTACGTAGGAGAGCTGGGCAGGAAAATCAAAAATTTGGAGTTACACGCTTTGTCGTGAGAGATTTACAAATTATACAGCTAAAGAATGACCGTCCCTTGTCCCGCCTTTTTCCTACTCGTAGTATTTCTCCAGATTCCATTACAGATAATCAGCCATCTATCAGTACAAACAACAAAACACCGAGTAACGCGGTGCATAAACCTACGAGCAGAAACGTAACGGTGCGAAAAAAGGGCGAAGTAAAGAGTTGTACAAAGAAATCAGATCTTCAACATTCAACTTCTAAATAGGGAAAAGGTGAGGAAGCAGTTGCTACGATAACCGGAATGTTTATAAATGCGAGGTCACTAACACGAGAAATTTCTAGAAAACCGTGACATAATGAAAGAAAAAGAACTTGACTTTTTTGCTGTATGCGAAACGTGGTTTCATAAAAACACCCCGCTACACCTATTTAATGTAGAGGGCTCTGATGTGTTTACCAACTGCCGAGAAAAAGTGAAAGGCGGAGGAACTTTAACATGGATAAGACAAAAACACCGGGCGAAACAACTTAACTATACAGTGAGGCTTCACATACTAACAAACAGTACTAAAATTTCACCGAATCATTCTGGTTACATTTTATAGACTCGAAAAAAGTCGGATGGAGAATACGTTATCAAACTGCGACATAATCCTCGGAAACGAGTATTCAGCCGTCACCGTTCCCCTATTCGTAGGTGATCTAAACTCAAACCCGGAACTTAGACCCTTACTCGACCAACTAAAAATTACCCAAGTTTGAGGTACCGATGGCACTGGGCATGGATTCGGGGACATACGCAAAACTCCTCGCTGACATACGGGCTGATCTTCGTGAGGAAATCATGGCCGAAGTCCGTCAGCAACTTATACCGATGGTTCGAGTGCTGGTTCAAGAAGTGATAGACAGTGTGAAATCAACGGTGGCAGCAACGCAGTTCGACCAAGGTACTCATTATTTGGATGCAGTTCAACAGGCCGAGGAGAAAGAAATTCGCGAAAGGTCTGTCGTTCTTGTGGGAGTGAATGAAGTTACTGATGTCCCTCCCAGAGACAGGAATAATGTCGACTGTGGAACGGTCCTAGATATCATTGATACAATCAATTCCGATTCCGTTCCTCACCAAATCTTCAGAATGGGATCGCAGCAAGAGGGCAGAAAGAGACCAATTAAAGTTATCTTTGGCAATTCGCATGACGCGAAGCAGGTTCTTCGCAACGCACGTTGCCTGAAAGGAACGGGATTCCAACGTGTTTTTATCCGCCCATCCTTAACGGCTGAAGAGAGAAAAAAACAATGGGAGGAACGCCAGAAGCGTAGGCAAAATCAGCAAGCCGTCACTCCGCTGATTATAAGAGGCGGCCAGTTAGTACGTAAAGTCGACAGAAAAAATGGAGATGCGAAAATTCTTCACAGTCAGGGCCCTCCCAAAATCCAGGCCCTCGAAACTCACGGCTGACAGTCTTCTCGAACAACGCAAATCAAGATAACATGAGTAACCTTCGTTCACCTACCGGTCGCATCAACTCGGTTGAACAAGTATCATCTTTTAATTGTGTATTCTATAATTGTCGCTCTGTTTTGAACAAGCTTCCGGTGTTAGAATCTCTTCAGCGCTTTGACGCTCCAGACATTATAGGTCTCTGCGAAACATGGCTATCAGATAAAATACCCGATTCACTGTTATCACTGAACTCTAAATATAATGTTCTTCGTTCGGACAGGTCTTGCAGTATGAAAGGGGGTGGTGTCGCCATTCTGGCGAAAAGGCATCTTTCATTTGAAGGAACTGAAACGTTGGCGCTGAACTCCGGATGTGAGCTTGTGAGTGCTGATTTTTCGTGTGCAAATGCTTATCATTTTCGTTTTATAGTGGCATATCGTAGACCAGAATGTAGTGTTCAGGAAACTAGGGAATTTTTCGACTGCTTAACT
>JPKZ01001383.1:10966-30191 GCA_000803305.1 Toxocara canis | reverse complement strand
GGGGGGGGGGGGTGTGGGAATTCAAATAACCGTAACTTCAGAATAAAGCACCGCAGAAAAAAACAAAATAAAAGCATATCCGAACTCCACAGCACTCCTGATCTATTGCGCGTACTCTCGTTCAAAAAAATCTTTTTCGAAGAACTTTTGGCCCACCCCAGTCGTGGATGTGCCATAATTTACCAACGTAATATTATCGGTGTCAGTTGAGGTTCCCCAGCTGCAAAACACTAAAGGGACGTTGATGTCAGCACAAATAGGCGATGATCCATGCCTTGAGAAACGGATCATTGAAAGAATTTTTAGCAGCAATATTTTGCATATTTAATCTAAGCCTCGGAAGGGTCGGGAAGGGGGAGGGGGGAGGAGGAAGAATTCTCTCGTTCTTCTGAGGTTATGGACCTGAACTGAAATATATTTAAGGCTGATTTTTTTTCGCGGCTAACTTCGATACCTAGTTGCAGCAGACACTTAGCCAGGATTGGCCATCGGGGAAGGGAAGAGTAGAGGGAGGGGATGCATGCTAATTTTTTTGGCATCTTTAAGTGTCTTTAACTGGTTACTGATTAGTCAACTTGAAAAGGTATAGGATGTGACCATAGCATATTGGTGATGATCCTGAGGTGAGTATTGTAGCTCCGCATAGTGCGCTTTTGAGGCATAAGTTTGTCGGAGCGGAAAAGTAGCGGTAATTGTGACATCAGAATTCGTTCTAAAAACGCTGCAATGAATGAATCGATTGCAAGTTGGTTGTAATTCGAGAATGTGGAACGCGGGCTGAAGCAAAAATATGTATAATCACCGGCGATTTAGCCTTGCCTCTGAAAATTACGTATCCTCATCTGTTTAATTTTTCAATTTTTTAATGTGCTGCTCTTCGCATTTTACTCTAACAAAAACTCATGTAATAAATCATCAGTTTCATTGTTTATTACCGTAAACAACTTGTAATCATAATTGCAAGCATGCCATATATACATCCGCATAACTCATGCAGCACGTGACCCATCACTACTTATAAAAGTATTCTTTCCATTATTGAAATTTACAATAAGTCTGTGAACACGTAATGCATGATAGAGGTCGATAATGAATCATTAATGCTACAAAAAGACAGCATCGTAAGCGTGTTTTGCGCTTGCATTGAGCGAACGCAGTGCACTTTAATAGTGCGAATTTTAAAATCGCCTTACTCAGTTTTTCTTCTTTAGCACTTAGGCCAAAAAATTTTTACCAATAGTGCCTTGCATATTTGATGCGAATCTCGGAACCTGTACTCCCCCCCCCCCCCACTCCTGGTTATGGAGTTGGGCTGGATTATTCTTAGGAAGTAAAATAATTTTTTCTAAACAACCAAATTTTTTAAACGATGATATCAACTAGTAGCCGAAGTGACGTATTTCATATCGGTCATAAAAATAATGGCGCAGGGTATACAAAAAATGGTTTACCCGTACCCCCCCCCCCCCCCCCACTCCTGGTTATGGAGTTGGGCTGGATTATTCTTAGGAAGTAAAATAATTTTTTCTAAACAACCAAATTTTTTAAACGATGATATCAACTAGTAGCCGAAGTGACGTATTTCATATCGGTCATAAAAATAATGGCGCAGGGTATACAAAAAATGGTTTAGCTAAAAAGAGTTCACCTACAAAATAAGAATACTTTAGCTACAACAAATAGTTTACCTGGAATCAAACGCATCTCCAGAGAAAAACTTTCAGTCGCGAAAACTTAGCTACTATGAAAAATAGTTGTCAAGATGAACGTAAAATTCTGCATATTTAAGCAAACCCAATGTAAGGATGCCATGAAAGAGTTTGTTTGGCTATTGAACTCTCAAGAATACGACTCGAAAATATTGAACATTTCATAAATATTTTACTGAAAAAGCAGCCATCTTGAACAAGAAAGAAATAAGAATGTTACCGCCGTATTTGCTCTCTGAAAATATCTTCAATACGAAGGACGGTAATCCACACAATCCATCGAAACTAAGCAGCTTAGCTTAGCTTCCAAAAATCTTAACTATGCGTTGCTTAAGTTTGAACGCATCTGTGAACACAGCTAATTGATTCTTGATAACAGAAAAATTCACAGTTGTGCACTCGCTCCACAACTATTTCTGAAATGAAAAAAGTGAGGAGTATAGCCGCAGAGACCGCTATAAATGTGCTCTTTGCGGTTCAACATATCATGCCAACCACTTGCATAAGCAGTCAGAAATAATCGAACACTGTGTGTAATGACATATTCAGACTATGGTTGGTCACCAGAGGAACATCGCCATGAGGCGGATGGCAATCTCGATGGCGATGTGGGAATCCGGAAGAGAGCAACATTTTTCATCGAAATCTCCGAGGAAACATGGGAGGGGATCCCCTGAGAAAAAAACGGACAAAGCGCCAATCGCATGACAGCCAAAACTGAAGCTGGAGCAAAAACTTGTTACGTTGGTTTTTACACTTCTTACTTTAACATAAGTCGAAAGAGGGGAAGGGGGGGGGAATGAAATACGCGGTTTCTCTTCCCTTATTGATTTGGTCGAGAAAAAAATGTATATATATATATATATATATATATATACATATATATACATATATGCTGAGTTCACTTTTTTTTTTCACAAACGCTTGAAAACAAAGAAGACTTCTTCCTTTCTTACTTTCGGCACGTTATTGTGTATCGTTGAGAATCGAATGGAGTAAAGGGGTCTTTTCCTAAGCAGAGTCATGCATTCAGGGTTATAAGTTTGCCAGTTATTGGATTTGCATGCTTGACAGTGGATCCATCAGCATTCCATAAGCCTGAGAAGTATTGTCTTCTTTTTCCGTCAAATTTTGCATTTGATTTTGGAAATGAGAGTTTGCATAAGTCGCCATTCTCCGCACTCGTGGATCTGTTCTCTCTCTCGTATTGAGTCCCTCTCTCTGTCAATGGGCCGCATAAAAATTTCATCGAAATTCGGCTTTTGGATTCCTACCCCTTTCCACCCTCTGTGGATCATTCGCATTAACTCTCGCGGGCAACCACTCCGGGTAGCTACTGCATTTCAGGCGCTCACTCGCCACTTTTCGAGTAGAATATTGTGGTAGTACTGGTTATGCAGCTCGAGCACTACTGATTGTACTCATGGTCTTTTCTTCTTTGTGGTAATTGTACTCATTGTACTCATGATTGATAAGGGGCATTTAAATGAGTAGTTTGTTATAGCACCACAAAATTCAGTATTATTGCTCGGAATGATGTTTGGTCACTGGGTATGTTTTAGAAAAGTGACGAATTGTGACGATTGCCATGCATAGATTTGATGTGTTGATGCATGGTTGCCTAGGTGTGGCACTTTGTGTACTGTTGTTCTATATGTGCGCAAATTGGTGTTATCGCATTCTTTGGAAACCGGCTGTGAACGAGGTGTATTTAGATTTGTTTTGAGCGCTTGTGGCGACATCACTTACTTTCATTGCAGTTTATTAACATTGCTCTCTTTACTTCCATGCTAATTTTGATGATAGCATGCTTGGTTTCGATGGGTTCTTTTTGGGAATAGGAAGTGTTAGTCGACTAGGGAAATTTATGACTCTTTCAACAGTTGATCGGGCAGTAGTAAACGTCTCGTTGCATTCATTTTAGCTACACAAGTTTTCGGGGTACAATGTACATATACATACACATATATATGTATATATATAATGCACATGTATATATGCATATATATATACACGTACATATATATACATATGTATACACATTATATATATATGTGTATATGTGCGTATATACATATATATATATATATATATGTACATATATGTATATATATATATATATAAATGTTTTCCTAAGATCAACTCCGTGATCGCTTGCGGTGGATGTGGCAGAAAAGCTATCGGGATGTTTTATCTCATTATGTTGTGTACCAGATTCTTAAAACGCAAAAATCAACGGCACATTCGCCGACAATATCAACTTTTGCAGCTTCACTGTAATTGTTGAGGCAAACGTGAATCAGCTCGGAGCTTTCATTTATTTCACACAACGTATGTGAAGGCTGTACCTGGAGGTATGTTTATCTAGAAGAATCTAAGGTCAATGAGTTTTCCCAACATCTCACAAAACAAAAATGGAAGCTATGAGCTGACTAGCGTGCGCAATCGCTACTGCGACAAAGCTGCTTAAAGTGGGCGCTACAATGTTGCTAAACTGGGCTGAAGAGTCGCTGGACGTACAAGTGCGCTCTTTCAAAGGTGAGGGCACTTTCGCAGGTCTGGCTAACATTTGCATAGCCTGAGCGTTGTTAATATTTGCACATTACTAAACGTTTATGCAGCGTCGAATTTATTCGGCTAGTTTGGCCCATCGTGCCCAAAAAATTTCTCGGCTCACATAAACAACGTCTTACCCCTTGCCAATAAAATTCACAGTTCGTTTCGCCCAGTTTTCTGTACAAACTTTAGTACGCTTCGCCCGCTTCACTTTTTAAATTTTCGATCCTAACCAATCGCCCTACTCGATCATTTTTTGCATTTCCAACATTCGCGTCACAAATAAAACTCCCTCTCCAACTCGTTAAAAAATTTTTTTCGTCGATAGAAAAAAAACGCAAAATTTTCCCCGTCACTCTGTTTGCTTCAACTTGAAATTTTTCAACTCAATTTGTTCCTCTTATCTCACATTTTTTTCCGGCTGGTTTCGCCAACTAAAAATTCCGGGAGGTAAAGATAAAAACGAGGAGTAAATTCTGTTCGGCTGGCCAACTGGAAATTAGTAATAAATGTCATTCTCTGAACTTCTGTGAGTGCAAAATATATTCTATATGTGTGCCGGTAACTGTTGTTGGCGTTTCCACGTGCATTAACTAGTTATTGCAGCTGGTTTATCCAAATGCAACGATTTTGTCTGACTCGAAATTTACTTCCCTATCTGTCATCATGCAGCATTTCATTTGTTGCCAAGACCTCTCCTTGCCCGCACCTCAAAGAATGGTCCAAAAAATTGAAGTGAAAAGCTCAAATATGGGCTCATTTCACTCGGTGTGCCGAACCAAACGACCCGTGGTTGAACGCTGCGACAGTTGAAAAGAGACCGTTTGAATCCCCATCTGCATAGCCGGTGTCGTAATGCTGCTACGTCTGAAAAAGGCGAAAGAAGACCCGCGAAGAAGAGGAGGTGTGGTGTAAGCTAATTGTTTGGGAAGGCACTCATAGACAACACGTACAAGCCATGCGATTTATATGGATCACAAACAATTCTAGATTAACAACGCATACATGAAAATAAGGCTATAAATTATCTTGTTTAGCATTGCGGCACAATACCGTGCAACAATGTGCGAGTAGAGGGATGCTTGTTTGGCGCACCCCACCTAAAACATTTCGCATTCGGGAGGCAGGGGGGGTGGGGGTGCGGGGAGTTGGGGTGAGAGGGATTTGCTGCTGGTCGTGGTAGCTGGAAGGTACTAGATGCAGCTGACGAATTTAGGGAGTAGTCGCTGTTGCATTTTGGATTTACACCGGAGGATTTTTTTCCGAATTGGAACCGCATTTCCCAGGAACAAGAATTTCGATCGTAGTGTGCTGTTTGTTTGTTGGCGTTGTGCGTTTTAGCATCGCGAGAGCGCATTAGGAATAGGTGGTTTGCGGTTATGTGCGTAGAGTGCGTAGAGTGCACGTTATGTGCTCTGTGGTGTTTGTTGTATTGGAAGTTACCGAATGTTTAGAGCTGACTTGGCATTGAAGTGTATATGTGTGAATAGTTGTACTTCGTACATCTTGCGAACATTAAATTTTCAGAATTGCGAATTAATTCCTCGCTAAAAATTCGCAAAGGATATTTCAGAGTTTAAAAATGCACGTGCGCCTTGATGTTGAATCAGCTGCAGACATTTTAGGTCGTATAAATCATGCATGATCTTGTCCCTCCGTCCTCCCTCTCCTCTCCCACAGCCGCGGGTATGGAGGTATGGGAATTGAAAGTTGCTGCCCGTTTCCCAGCTAAAGTCGAAGTCATCTTGAAAAAATGGAAAAGAAATGTGCAAGAAGAGGAAAACGAAAAAGCCGGGGATATAAGATTGCAGAGCGGGTGCAGCTTAAAGTTATGGTCACACCTAAGTCCTAAATTGTGCGCGGCTAGGCTCTTGTGAGCTTTAAATGTGAGAATACCCCCATAAAAATATGAAAGCGATACTGTGTCATCGCAGCCACTGTCGTCACTTCCATTTTCGTTTGCTTAACAGTATAGGAGAACACTTTTAGGTTTTTGTGAATCACTAGGAAAGCAACATGGGAACTGCTTTATTCAACAATTTTTTGTTTCAAGTAGTTCCTACCTAGGCAGCGGAATTGATGAGTGCGTCTGTACCAGAACAAACAGTAGTGCATTCGGCTCCATATTTTCCTACTCCAAAGGGGAATGGCGGGGGCAGGAAGGATGACGAGCGGTAGCCAGCTTTTTTCCGCGGCCGGCAGTCACCATTTACTGCTACCAAAAAGACGACAAGACTGTTCCAGATGGTAACGTCGTCATTCTCCCATGCTAATAACCGTAGTTTTTTGTAAATTGTTTGGCTCAGCCCCAGTAATCACTGCGCTAGTGAAACAGGAGGTAGTGACGGTAGCGATGATCGTGATGATAATAACCGTGTTGATGATGACGCGGTGCGCATGAGGGTCGGCTTCAGTCGACCGGCAAGGCAGTCGCTATTATGAATGCACCATTATGCGAATCAAAGTAAATAGTGATTTGTAAAATCTCCATATTTTCCTACTCCAAAGGGGAATGGCGGGGGCAGGAAGGATGACGAGCGGTAGCCAGCTTTTTTCCGCGGCCGGCAGTCACCATTTACTGCTACCAAAAAGACGACAAGACTGTTCCAGATGGTAACGTCGTCATTCTCCCATGCTAATAACCGTAGTTTTTTGTAAATTGTTTGGCTCAGCCCCAGTAATCACTGCGCTAGTGAAACAGGAGGTAGTGACGGTAGCGATGATCGTGATGATAATAACCGTGTTGATGATGACGCGGTGCGCATGAGGGTCGGCTTCAGTCGACCGGCAAGGCAGTCGCTATTATGAATGCACCATTATGCGAATCAAAGTAAGTAGTGATTTGTAAAATAGAGTGGCTAAAGCGGACAGCTGTAGGCTTTATAACGTAATTGTAGCGTAACGACAGAGCAGTTAATTCACCACTTGGCCGTTATGTCGGCTGGGCAAGAAATTCCGGTGCGTTTTGTATGTCTGCAGGGTAGTTTTGTCTGATGAACCGAAAAAGGCGTAAAAGTGAGTTTGGATAATTTTCTTGATGAGTACAGATAATTTGACAAAAGAGGTGTGTCTAACAATTTGATACGAGGGGTGTGTCGTAATTGCCTGGATGCTTTGTTTCTTAGTGTTAATATTCGGAAGCCGATTGAATATGGAAACGATTTCCGCGTAGTATTCACCGTTGTGTTTCATTGAAAGGCGTAGGTTTTGCGAGTTAAACACTTTGTTATGGAAGCTGGTTACACTTTCGGTCTTCACAGTTATGAATCGATTGGTCATCAATCGAATTTCACGAGCTGTATGCGCCAGCAGACGAACAGTGTCCAGTGTTCCAACTCGTAAGGATGTCACCGAGAAGAATGCCGTTTTCGACAAGGTCACCCACACAGGACAGGTATGTTTTGGTGTGCCGATTGCGGATTGTTTATTTTCACTAATGGACTGTAATTTTTAATTGGCTAATGCAAAAGTTGCAGCACATAGCGGAACCAGTATTATGCATTCACCGTTCATCTCTGCTTGAGAGATTATAGAATAGAAAAGGACATAGGCGACTGTGGTGCCCTCCTTAAGATGTCATCGCGGATCATAGCTCGACTTCCAGTTCAGGTCGCAGGCAGCACACTGGAGAAAAAATGATGCCACACGACAAAAGAAGGCAACAAGTTGGGGAAGTGTGGAGCTAATACGATATGCACTTCCCGCAGTCGTAGTTTGATCATCCGGTAAACGTTTTGGAACTGGAACGAATAACTCTACGAGCTATATTTTATAGACATTCGTTTTACGTGTGCCAAATAGAATTGAACTGGAGGGAGAGTCGTTAGCATCCTCACCTATCTTCCCCAACTAATTATTTTAGTACTTGCTTAAAAGTCATGTATCATTCCTTTCTGTTGGAAGGGGAGTACAGTACTCTAGCCAGGTCATAAATCATGCATGCTAAATTTCGTAGCGGTAGCTTGTCTAGGAATTAGGCAGAGAGACAGATACACATATGCATCCTACACACATAAATAGAGGGGCGCGAAAGGTGAAGGATCAGTACATGGTGCGCTTTCATTGCAGTTTAAAAGCGTATAAAATAGAAGAACAACAAAGGAAGGCGACGAGGTTGCAAGCGCATGCAGGTGAAGGTTGATCTTACAGCTAAGCTGGGGAGTTGGGTGGTAAGCTGATCTATGCAGAGGACTTTACGAAACGTCGAGAGGATAAGGTTTTACTAAATGAGAGTACGAGGGAAGGAAGGTGAAGCGATCTTCCGTGGTCGTCGAGCACATATGAGGAACTCTTCCCCTCACCACCAAATTTTGTCCGTTATGGCGGCATCATTGGCATCTCGTTAGAGGAAGCAGCACCGAGCTAATATCTCAAATTTTGAGCACGTCTATAAGAATATAGACGAGCTCATCTCTCGTTTTCGAGGAAGCCAGGCATAGGAAGCTAAAACGTATGAAAGGTAATCTGAAATGGTTGGTTGTTGTTGTTGAAGGCATGGGATCAAGCAGACTACAGGCTGCAACGTTTCGAGATAGCGCCTAAGCAGGTCAATCCGAATATTGCCCAGAAATTGGTGGCCGAAGTGCCACCGATGGAATCGCATGAGCGTGTCGTCTTTTGTGATGGAGGCCATCCCGGACTTGGGCACCCACGAGTTTACATAAACCTCGTATGCTTTCTTTTCATTTGTTCACTGTCCGCGGCAGTGACCCGCATATCATATAACATTCGATAAAAGCCTTGGCATGTCTAGTGCTTTTGCTATAGGAGTTTATTCGGATTTAAAAAATGCTTTGTAAATCACCCGTAGTAGTGAGATAGCAAATATTCCTGGTCCAACGAGCCTGTGATTTTGCAGTAGATAAGTTCAATTAGTAGTTCATCGCAATCCTAGCGGTTGTGTTACTTTCCGTATCTTTGTGAGCTGTTTGCTTTTTATGCTTTGAATTAAAGAGTATCTTTATGTCTAAAAAAAGCATTCATGTGATACGTTAGCAGAAAGATAAGAATTTATGTGTCATTGAAAACAAGGCCTGAACTCTTAGTATTGAATTCGTTTCGGAACTATTTTGTAGACGCATTCAAATTTTTTGAGACCCGATCTGGAAGTTTTTCATCTTATAGTTCAGCTCGCACAGAGTTATCGCCATTCTAGCATAAGATTTTAAAGTACATATGATGTCGTAATAGGAACTACCGTTTTTTTTTTACCTCTTTTCCAGCCTTCTGAGTCTGCTTAGTTAACTTGAAATTGCTCTCTGAGAATATTTTGAGCTGCTGTGAGGACAGAATTTTCGTATTAGAACTGAGAGACCGTAAAGAGAAGAAAGTCGAGAAGGGTGCACTTTTGTAATTTAAACTTGAGTTCTTTAGAGGTGCACGCCCGATTGGCCATTCCCCTTTCCCCTCCCCGCTCCGCCCCTTATCGTTTGTGGCTAAAGCGGGTGACATTGGTTTGATGCTGAATGTTCTTCAACTGTTGGCGTAGCGAGCGTGAACAATCCCAGTGAGCAATACCGCGAATGACCTGCATGTGAGGCAGCAGGTTCGTTAAAGTGAACGCTAATATGAGGTGCAACCGGATTCCTTCTGTTGAGGGGTTGTCTCCTCTGAGGATTATTATGTTTCTTAAGTGTTACGTCATGAAATGGCTACTCTTGAGAATTTTCCAGGATAAGCCCGGCAACCATGCGTGTGGGTATTGTGGCCAGAAATTTTACAATCCGCATGTGACAACCGAAAAAGACAAGGATATAACCCACATCGAGTGTTAGATGGTGGACCCTGTATACGATAAAATAGATTCTATTATGAATACATCAGCAATGCATTTCCTTTTATTGTGCACTACAGAGAATGTCTACACAGTCAAATATACACGTGCTTCGTATGCTTCATGTGCTTAAAGGCCACTCGTGCGCAAATGATCGCAGCAGAGGCGTACATTGATTGTTCAAATGGACAGCTGGTTTGTTTGTAAGGTTGAGCCCTGCAACTGTTTGTTCAACGAGATGTTGCCGCCTCGCCATACATACAAATTCCATGGCGCTGCACGGTGTTCAGACATATGCAAAATCTCTGCTGAAGAGCAACGAGAAAAACAGTTGTGAATAGTCCATATTTTCGGGATCGGGCTGTCCTCTTTTCTCCATTCGACCAAATCGCCTCTTAGCGAGGTTCGCCAGCGACTCGCTGTGCCAAGAAGTCTAGCCAGGGTGTAGTAGAAAATGGGGTAGAACTTCTTATTTCTAGACTAACTTACAAAAATAAATTGCCGCTTATGACCGCCAAAGCCAAACTTGCACCATGTTTTAAAGCTGGTTTCATTGCAGCATCCTTTGCTAATGGCCCGCAGCAGAGTTGTGTCGTGTTAATGCTTGTCCGTATGAGGGAACGCTTCAAAAAATAATGTATTACGATGATGGTACTACCTTTGGGAGCAACAATACGTGAAAAAACTCGACTGGTGTGTTAATTTTTCACTATTGATTCCGCCTTAAACACAGCATTTACGGGTGCTTGCTTATCGACCCCAAAAAACAGCCAAATGGAATGTCTCCTCTGCAGGCGTTCACAGCACCATGGCACCATGAGCCACGCACGACCAACTAAGCCATTTGGGCACCCAGTAATTTCGTGCACTCTTAACAGATACCAATTTGACAACTATATGGTGCACCTAATTAACAAATAAGGACGCCTGTACCTTCAACGAACGAGTCAGTTTATTTCATCAGTATCAGTGAAAATGAAAAGTGGTATCAGTGAAGAGCGCACTAAACTACTTAACACCAATACATGGGTGGCCTTAATCAACTTATCGACACCAGCATATTTTAATGACGAGCATTTAAATATTTCACCACTAAGACGCACAATGAGGTAAACCGTCAAACAGACACACAGACATTTGCAACCAACCGATGAATGCTAAACGCAACCCCTAAAAGGCAACAAAAATGTTTTGCCTCCTCTTGTCAGGTGGAACGAAACAATCTTTGAGATTTATTCGTGAAGTTCCAAACAAAGAACTTTTCTGGCACATCACCAAATGTAGCCTTCTGTATTATCCCAAATCAAGTTTTCCTCTTCGAGTCCCCCCCCCCCCCTTGAAAAAAACCTCCCTCTGTAAAGCTGTAAGCTTTTCAGCCCGGCTTTACTTCAGGTAATAAAATTCGTATACGCTTCATAAATACCTCGAAACCTCGGAAGAAAGGTCCCCCCTCAAATATACAGCATGATAGCGAATTTCATGACCCCCTTTTCAT
This sequence comes from Toxocara canis, assembly GCA_000803305.1. NCBI lineage: Eukaryota > Metazoa > Nematoda > Chromadorea > Rhabditida > Toxocaridae > Toxocara > Toxocara canis. The sequence continues at coordinate 18,658 of JPKZ01001383.1, read as the reverse complement.
AAAGAGCAGCACGAAAGCGTTTAGATCTCCTGAAGAAAAAAACGTCTTTCCTCCAAAGATGGGAAGATTTTTAAGTTCCTTGCTCTCGAGTATACGCAATTTTTCAATTCCGCAAACGCTACAAGCTTTGGAACTGGCCTTCGAGGACTGCTTCACTGAAGCCCTGCGCTAACCAAGATAGCCCTAGCCCTCCGCCTTCGCTGACTTCTCAAAATAGCTTGCTTACTACAAAGATAAAGGATATGTTAACCAGCCAACAGTCCCCCAGATACAAGGTCACCACAGCGTAGTCCTAATAGCATGTCAGAGTCGTCAGAGTCAATGAGGCAACATAGCAACGAACAACCGTTAGCATTCAATCAAAAACATATTTAGAATTTGCGAGTGACGCCGAAAGCTGAGAAAAGGAAACCATACAAAACGATCAAAACCTACTGCAGTAAATATGGAAAAGATCGAAGCATGCATGGATGCCACCTGCATGGATGTATGAATAGCAACATAGCATGCGTATCTTTGCCGCGTTGTAACCTTTTTGGCTTGCAAGCTATAAACTCTATATATCTCACTTACGTACATCAGAATTTTCGAAGTTTTTAAACCAAAATATATTTTGAAAATTTTGGTACTGAGGGAAGTCGACCTAAACCACGCTACAGTGACGCATGGGGGTTGTTGCTAAGCCAATAATTTATTCCCAAATCGTGCATTCAACGCCTCTCGAAATGATTTCAAAACCTGCTGCAAAGAAAAAAAAAATTCTGCAAAGAGAAACCATTTGGACAACATCTGAGCCAGAAGCGGCAACAGGAAGAGAAAGAGATAGCGGTGATAAGAAAACGCTTCACAATACAAAATCAGCTGTGTTGGAGAGGAGAGATGCAGTTCAACAAGTTTGACGACTCCACTCATTCGCCCTCTGCCTGCCTCTCTTGTCAACTATAACTTCGCCTTCTTACTGCCCTCCAGAAACATTTTGTAATTTCGCCCAATCAGATGCCGACATTGTTTGCTTCTTATCCGCTCCGCATCAGCGAATTTTCCCACGTAAGGCTGTCTCTTCTCTTTAAACCTAATCACAGCGGATGGAACAACGCTATGATCTTCGTAGATTTCAGCATAAGCGCTACTTGCATTACATGTAAATTCTTCGTGAAAAACGGCCGTGGCGCAGCTGCCTTTTCAGCCGGGCAAGCGATCTACAGTCAACGTTTACCCATGCTCAACGCGGTACAACGCGCTTCGACAAAACTTATGGAGTTATGCGATTATGTGCATCGAAACCAACTAACAATGAATACGCATGCCAAAGGAAATATGTCGAACAACCTTTACAGCCAACGAAGCATTTCTCACAAACTACACAACACTGCGAGATACAAATGTGTCCCAAGGCTCAAAGATCGCCTTCCTTCCGCCCCGTTTTGAATCCTTCAGAAATCATAGCCTTGCACACTGCACGCTTCCCCACTCCAATAAGCCAATTGCAGTCGCAGTGAGTATGGCCAATATGGCAACAAAACCTCCTTAAAGCGTTCTACTTTCCGAAGCAATAACCGCAGTGAAGAGGAAGTAACTGTAATGATAGTAACTAAGGAACGTCATTATTTCTCAACAACGAACGGATGCTTGAGTGCCTCGTTACATGTGATTCGTTTCGAATTGTCGAGAGTGACCATCGCGTCAAGCAGAGATCGGAACTGCTCGAGCTTACGTCTACCTTCCTGCAATGTACTACACCCATTCAACTGCTCAAACGAACTCGTTACGCACGAACAACCTCAGCGCGAGTAAAGCTCCACCTGCGTTCATAGTTCTTCATGTCATACATCAGCATTTCATAAATTCTTAATAACAAATCTGGCTTTTCCTTTTTTCTACACGTTTCAGCGAAAATCACGAACTATTCTCTCCTAACCGTCTCTCTCCCCAACCAATATAAAACAAAAACTGTGCGCAGAAAAGATGCTGATAACTTTCACACTGCTCAGGCCTACTTAAGTGAAAACCACCAAAGCTCAAACTTTGGCAAGTGAAAAGTTCCTCCAACCATACCTGCACCAATTGAAAGCGACCATTTCGTGGATGCACGAGCGGACAAAACTGGTCATATGTTTGCCAGCGGAGGCGGGAGGGATAACAGCATCAAGGCATGCACCGCGGATCTACGGAACTCTTCAACCCACTAGTAACTAAGCTATTTTCACTACACTCTCAGTCTTCACCCTTCATGCAACACCACTTTATCCTTGTTTAAGAAGTACTCCTCTTTGGAGAAAGTCACGTGCAGATTCCAAACAAGCACACAATCATCTGTTTGGGCTCGTTTCCATCTCTTCAGAAGCACAAAAGAGGAGCAATAATTTGACAGAACATACTTTGTCGAGCTCTTGGTCGCCAAGAAGCTCGCTCTCCAAGTCGCGCGTCACCCTAACTACTGACAAAGTGGTTACCTGCAAGTAAGTAGTATTATTTAGCACTCAAAGATGAATGAATTGTTCGGATGTAACAAATAACCTGCATAACCATCACAACATCTTACTCTGCACATCGCTTTCCGAAATGAACTTTGATATTCAAAAACGCGCGAGGTACAACTTTTATTGCGCACCTATCAACGATGCAAAGCGACGGGTAGAGACGACGTCACTAACCAAAAGAAGTAAAACGTCGTGTGGCTTACAACTCCAAAAAATCATTTTCGTTCAGATGTGAAAGCAAGCGGATGATGGGTAGAAGAAGGAACGAAGGGGAGATAGACGATAACGTCCCGTTCCAAGAGTGACGTGTCCTACTACCTCACTTTCTTTGAACTGTGCCACTGCAGCGAACACCAAAAAAACTCGGTAGCTAGCAATAAAGATCGTGTCTTGCTAAACTAACAAGAAAAGTAACAACAATAAAGCAAAAAATATAATGCATGTTAAAGATAAACCACACGAAAAATATAGCTTAACATGAAAAAATTGGAAGCAAAGAAACATAATATATAAAACCTGAAAATCAAAGAAGTTCCATATTAAGTAAGCACAGCGGGTATTATGGATCCCATATATGCAAAATGCGATAAACGCAGTGGTCGAGATTTTCAGCAAACAAATCGAAGGAGAGTGAGTGCATAACCACACCTTTCCTCGCTCCTCCTCACCACCTCCCATGGAAAAACTGTCGAACAACCCAACCACTGCTTGAAGCATTTACCTTATCGCGCTGAGTGACCTTGTCTACTTCATGGTAGAGAAAGTTGCAGTTGAGATCGAAGTGTTGGTCCCTGAATTGGGCCTTACGAACGACCTTGTTCGAGAACTTGCCCTTGAGGTCCATCATGAATTTGAGCATCTGGTTGTTAGACTTGCCTGCGAACATGATTTTGCCGGTGTACACCTCATACAACGTCACCGCCACCGACCACAGATCGATTCCAAAATCGTATGGAAGACCAAGCACTGAAAAAAAAGACCATTCAGTCAATGGGCAAACAAGCATCATCATGTAGTATTTTTTCCCGAATAATTACTTATCAGACATAGGAAAGGACAGGCCAACTACAATACTGGTTAAATGCAGTACACTACTTTCAACTGTAATATCATTAAATTCTCCTTGATGAAGGCGCAGGCATGAAGACATCAAAAGCAAAAACGTTTGAACCACGATGAATTCCTTCTTTCCCGTCTTTCTTCACCTTTCCTACTAACTTAGAGGGAAGCTGGGAACATGGGAGGGAGGGAAGGCGATGAAAGTACACCAACGATCAGACCACTAGCAACTGGAATGCATAACCAATGCTTTCGGTTAAAAATTTTCAACACGTGAGGAAGGATAGGGGCGAAGTTCCGCCCATCTAGATAAAATGAGCAGGAATAAAATCAAGTTCGCGAGTTCTTGGAAAAAATTACGCGAACCTGAAACTAGAACAAAAGAAAAAAGGTAAAATTCACAAAGCAATTCATTTCAAACGATCGACCCGATCTGCTTTTATAGATTTCAGCACCTATGAACCAAAAAGGTAAACACAGTTCTTCTATTTTCTTTCTCTTCAGATCGTACGGGTCTTTCCATGGAAGATACTGGAAAAGCAGAAGAGACGAACTGATTTCTGGGGCACGATAGAAGCGGGAGACAAGATATGGAGCCAACTCGGCATCCGCCACATGGCAACCAGAACCGAAATCGCACAACTTGAGCGTTAACTTCGTGTCGTTCACCTTAAAACATGATCCATAAAAATATAATAAAATCAAGGCTGTTAATAAAAGACGGTTGGGAAGTAGCAGTTATTAGGACGAATCCGTTGTACAACAGCACAGGTTTACAAAGTCTTATTATCCACAATTTTCGAGTTTCGCGGTCTCGAATTTGATGCATGGAGGTGATAACAGCACCGAGTTTTCAAAGTTTTCATCTAAACCTTGCGAATCCCTAACATCTGATTGCGCCAATAATTCTGAAAACCCCAGAGTTGGTTAGGACTTCCTTTCTAATTTGTGAAAGGAAGAAATATAAACATATTGATATGCGACCCAAGCGATGCTACACAATATCAACAAAGAATAACCTTCAGCATAAACAAGGCGTAAACAAGGGACGATAAAAACTAACGAGAATATTATCAGGCTTGATATCTGCATGCAGAATGCTGCACTTCTTCAGAAGTCTTAACGCGAGCAGAAGCTGCTGAGCATAACTGCGCACAGCTTTCATATGCAGACCAACGTTGTTGCCGTACTTTTTGAGTAGTTCGCGCAAATTCATACTGCAAATGATAACACTCAAATTAAAAACAAAAAGGCAAAATTCTATTAGGAATGCATAAATCGTACTTCTTTAATGCTAAAAGTCTGTGATACTAACGTCGAAAAGATGGACAGAAATGCGACTGAAAGAACCTAGACAGTTTGAATACAACGCTGTGTGACTCTGCAAAATTTACATCATACGGAAGCACGCAAAACTGCCGCAAAACACTTTTAAACAGCCTGAGGAAGATAGACAAAAACACTCAAACCAGCGACGTCTTCGGCGAGCTCACAAAAAAAGGATTCATGACTGTACCGTTTACCTGAACTAGTACCATAACTCAACTTTAAACCTAGGCAAGCGCGAACCAATCGATTAAAAAGGACAGCTATCGAAAATTTTCGCTGCCGACACATACCGCTGAAGACCAAAAACTTGCTCTTCTCGCGATCATTTCCCAGCTGTGACAATATTATTGTTCAATGTGGCAAAAGCTCAAAGAGTCCCACAAAACCCCCTTCCACCTTCATCTCCAGTAGTTCAACAAATCAGCTGCGATCCCAGACCGACACATATCTACGCTGAGCCAATGTTGCCGAAACTAACGAAGAACGTTTCCAAAATAAGCTACCAACAAGGCCAGTCGCAACCGAAGCTGAAAATTAGAGGAGAGGGGAGGGTGGACAGACATCCAACCAAGAAACAAGAATTGACAGAGAAAATGGGTTAACTTCTTCAGTTCCAGAAAATGACGCGTAAGAGAGATCGCTACCATTTTCTCACAACTGACGAAGATTTACAAGAACATATCTGTTCTCGAGATATCAATCCACGCTGTTCAGCATTAAAACTGAATTATATTAAAAAATGTCAACAATATCACGTAGTTGACAATATAACGTTATATGTCAACAATATATAACGTAGTTTTGATGGACGCTTGTAATGGTTTGCAGAAAGGCGATTTTGGTAGGTCTTCTTGACCTACCAAAATCGTAGGTCAAGAATTTGGCAGGTCTTATATACATATATATATACACATATATATATATGTATATGTATATATATATATACGTATATATGTTAGCACGTTACCGCTCGGGCCTTCAGTGCGATGTCTCGATGTTAATGAGGCAATCGCACGCCTTTCGCTGTTTTAGCCTGTTGTTAACCACTCGCTGGATGGGCTATCAGTGGTATGGTGGGAAGCAGCAGGGAATCCAACCCGAGTCTTCCCGCACTCGGGGGGCTCTACCACTGAGCTATTGCCGCCCCATATATATAAATATATATGTATATACATATATATACATATGTATATATATATATATAAATATACACATATGTATGTATATATATATATGTACTTACCTATATTTTGGGACAACTTGTTGGGAACCTCATGAAGGAAAGTAACAAACCTGAGCGACTCGAACACAAGGCAGAGATGTTGATGATGGTAGAAGTATCTGTACAGCTGAAGACAATGGTAGCGGTCATCTCGGTCAGCTTCGTTCAACTTCTTCAAAATCTCCAGCTCCTTCATACCAGTTTTGCGCCTGAATCGTTGCGAAACTTACAGATCATCCTTCACCTTTCTTTTTTTCTAAATTGAACTCCCAAAAGATTTTCTAATGATCCCCAATATGGCATGTTTGTCCAGAATCTAAATTTCGAACGACAAGTTTGGCCAAGTCAACGGTACAAACCCCCATCTCTTCTTGCAGCCTAAAGTTGCTTCCAAAGAATAAGGAGCAATCAGTCAACATTTATGAAAGTGCCGAACGGGAAATAAAAAGTCATTATCATCGGTCAACTTAATGGCATGAATCTAATTCTAAATGCGAAATTGCACTCAATTTACATCATAAACGATGGAGAACTGGCCGGAAAGAATGAAAGTGTGCAGTGAAATGCATGGCGCATAGTGGTCAAATGGAAGCAGTGAAAGAACGAGATGAGATGACATCTACGAGATGAGCTATGTGAGAGGAAAGTACCAAAAACATCTCTGTATCCCGGCCGACGGAGGGCGTGTCTCGATGCACCTCGCACACGCGCTTTTTTGCACCTTCACACGAGCACTCTACAACAGCCAAATTATGAGATGAACGAACATAGAATTAGTAATAGCAACACTCCATTCAACCGCACTCGCCATGTGCACTACGCCACCCGCACTGCCACACTCCCACCCGTCCAATATTACTCCCTCCCCCTCACACAACATCAGCCCCCTCACCAAAACACCCACCAGACTGATCCCATTTTTCCGCATGATATCTCGCCATTTCTCAACTTCTAGAACACCTACGGTCGAGCAAAAGCAATAAACACGACAGGCTACTGTAAAGCGCTTACTCAACTAAGGGCGCTTCTAACATCACGATTACATTTATCTCTTTTGAAACACTGCTCATAACAACTTACCACATTTAGTCACACAGCAGTTGAATGATCACATAACAAAAATAACTACTCGTTTAAAGAAAAGCCAATTTTGTGCATCACTCAACCTTGCCGGATAAACACCTCATCAAAACAAGAGCAGCAAGTTTGTTAATTTCCAATTTCATAATAACCAACACCGAAAAAAACGCATTAGGGCAGTCCTCATGCGGCATTCACAAGTTGAGCAATATACGATGAACAAATGTAGCGATGGGATGAAGGGTGCAGTGTGGTGTGCGAGTGACGCTTTGCCAAACCAAAAACTACTCACATCACTTCATTGTTGCGAATAATCTTCACCGCAACGTGCGTGTTGCTTCGAGCTGCATCGGTGGCGCGCACCACATTACCAAACACACCTGCGCCTGTGTACCCGTACACGCGGTAGCGACCGTCCAGCATTTCACCGATGCGCACACCTCAAATTTTTACGAATTAATACAACCATCCATGGATAAACATCTTCCTCCCCCCCCCCCCCGTCCCCCCCTTTTTTTTTTC
>JPKZ01001383.1:0-10659 GCA_000803305.1 Toxocara canis | reverse complement strand
AACATCCCCCCCCCCCCCCCCTTGCTCCCATTTATTTTCGGTCAACAGCTGCAAAGTGACACACTTGTAGCTACCCGCTTTGCTTGTGTCAGCAACCGCACGCCAAAAAAATAGCTGTGGGTCGAAAAATTGAATGCGTGTGAGCGGAGCTGCCTGTGCATGTGCAGGATCGCAGCAGTGTGTAATGCAGAGGGCTGATTTTCAAACGAGCGAGAGTTCGCCACTGACTTTAACAGTAACAAGATGATCTGGGACCAGGAAAGATGATTCATACAAAATGAAGCACAATTCGTCAATGGGATGATACCTGCACGCAAGTCGTGAAGAAAGAAACGAGAAGAAACGTCTGAAGAATGCTCCCGATTCAAGCGCTCACTAAGCCGCACTACGAAAGTCTTTGCACTCGAATGCGCTAACTGCTGAGAATTTTTGAAGAAAACTTCCCTACTACAAGATACCTAGGTAACTATTTTGAGCATTTTGAAAGATTAAAAAAATACCGAGAAAATTTGTTTTAAAAAAGCTTTCAGTCATCCCTTCCAGAGTTTATACGTTTAACCTGTTCAATTTGCAGTGAAAAGGCTAATGAATATTGAGTTGTGTACCTGAATGAAGAAGCAAACTGTAATTATCTATTCTCTGGAGGTATTTATCTCCACATATTTAACTTTTCCTTCGGTATAGTAAGCCGGAAAAAAAAAGCAGAAAGTATTGGCTTACGATAATAGCCATCAGTGTCATCCCAATTATCCCTTAACGACGCATTTGCAGGATCCTGTCCAGAAACGATTACTGCCGACTTTTTCAGAAGCTGCAACATAACTGCAATTATGACAAACAGCAATTTTTGGATTGGTAAGGTGACGATCCCTAATGAGCTGACTACGGAATTTCGAAAGAATGGCAAAGAGAATGTTATGGCTACGAGATAAAGAAAAGCTCTCATTCTTCCTTAAATTAAAAAGAAAACATTTCAAGATAAACCATTAAATAGCAAAAACTCTCTCTTCCCCTTCACGACTAAACTGTTAGGGAGAGAAGAAAACAGACAACGCTTCTGAGCACCCTTACTCTCCTTTTTTTTCGGCAAATTAACTCAAATTAACTTTGAAACTAGTCGGCTCAAAATATTTGAATTACCGCTCCCATAATATCAGAAATGACTGACAAAGCTAACAGCGCTTCATAGTAACCAGGGATTCCTATCAAAAACACGAAGAAACATCATAATGAAATAAACGTCCACTAGTGGCTAAGTCGGATCAACGCAGAAAGTAGATTTCAGTATGGTAAAAAACATGAACGTCTTGGCATGGAGAACGGCAATAGATTTCAGAAAACTTACACCACGGATGAATGGTAATGGGGACTAAGGTCTCATTTAAATAATAAAAAACACTTCGGGAAAAAGGAAATGAAACAGTTATTTAAGAAATTGCCTCAGGAGGAAGATCAGCGTCTGCAGCGAACATATCAAAGGTCGTGTTTGCTGCGGCATCCTTATCCGCGTCTCTTTTAACATTCTCGCCACGCTGTCTTCGTTGCTCTTCTGCTTCCTCCTCTGCTGCCTTTTGCAGTGCTCGATCTACTTCCGATTCCTGCTTCCCCTTTAACAAAATTATATTTTACCAAAAAGCACTCGCTACCTTCAGTGAAAAGCCTAATTAACCGGACCAGATTAGTCCACTTTTTGCATATTTCCTAATCTATTAACTGTTTTAGATCAGAAATCAAGGCAGCTTATAAACAGTCATTCCTTTGTGATACTTTGCGCAATACTGATGCTGCTTAAGGGAACCTATTTTCGTTAGTGGAAATTCATATTTAAAACGTAACAGCAGAGGCGAAAGTTGAACGTCTTTATAAAATAAGTACATTACGTCAGAGTCCGTGCAACGTACAACTTTTCACTCATATTTGACGCTCGAGCTATAAACTCAGAAGATTCTCAACGACCAAAATAACACAATTTTGCGATAAAGAAGCGTTAAGCTGAAAAGACTTAGCTATTCCGAGCACAGTTTAAGTGTTTGATGAACGGTGCACACTCTGGAGCGCATTAAAGAATCAAATGTTGCAGAAGGATGTCAACGGCTTGTTTCCCACGATCCAAAGATTAGCTCGTCGATAGACCACTGCATATACACCCAGTCGCTGCTGCAACACAAGTGAAAAATAACCAAATATTCACTACCTTTATGTGAACCATTTTCTGTTTGAGATCGCCGAAGAAGTCACCAGGCGTGTCTTCACCGGCCAGAGGGGAGACGGGGCTGCTCGAGTAGGAGTGCTCGCTCTCGATCCCTCGACGCAACTCCTGTTTCGCCTCTTCCAGAACGTCTCCGTTCACAGATTCATCCCTATCAGAATCCTCCTCTCTTCCCTCGTCAACTTCCTGACGTTCCCCATCGCTTTTAGCAATTCCGCTCTCAGCACCACCCTCACTTGTTGATGCCAAAGTGCTGAAAGGTAGGGAAAATATTTTTGCAATTAATCAGAGCTTCAAGAACATCGATGTGTCGTTTGAAAAAACCCAACTGTTCGTTATACACTGGTCTGAAAGATCATATCTGCCTTGACACGGAAATATACTCACGATTAGACCCTCGACACCGCCGCCCTTTTTCCAAAAGACAGTCCTTTGCCGTTTGACGAGTACTTTTTTGTAACTAAAGGTACCAGCAAGTCATATGAAAATTTAGCCCTCGCATCCACCGCTACCTACATGGGTTATTTCGCTCATCTAGCTAGCCGTTTAAAGTGGCCAATTTAATTCAGCTTATGACTTCCTAACTTCTAGACTCAGCTGCGACCTCACCTTTCCGTTGCACTGGTTTACAACATTCATTTTATAAATTCTCGCCGCTTCCTTAATTTTGACTCTTTTCTCTTTCGTCCTTACAGTTTATTTGACCAACTTGAGGCTTTACCTCGAATTCGAACTACGACTTGCTACTACCACCTTTCTATTAGGAGATGTGGAGTCGCGTGTTAGCTGATGGTTTCCAGAAAAAATTAGGCATTCAAAACTACAAATGCATAATCATGAAAAAATCGCATATTTACAGGAAAACCGCAGATATATGTGTGTCGCCCCATACATTAATTTTTGGCGTGGCGTGTTATTGCTCAGTCTATTCTAATTTGTTCGTCCGAATTCCAACCCCTGCCCGGGAAAATCAGGAAGAGGGAAAACAGTACTTACGCATAACCATCAACTGATAATTCGAGCTCACCCGGGTGAGGCACTTGTATCTTTAGCATTCTGTTTCTCGATCTGTTCGAGGAAGCGCTGTCGCCGTCGCCTTTGCTCTTCGATCCTCATTTTCTCTTCTTCGTCTGAATCCAACCATTCCATCGAGCTCTCACTCTCCTTCCTCACTGTACCACGCTCACTCGCTCGCTTGTCGTCGTTTCTTGAAAAAAAAAAAAAAAAATCCCAACTGCTACTCATTTACAGCAAGGTGAGTAACGTCAATGGCACTACGTGGAAGGAAGAAATTAGGCAAATCTCCTTCTCGCATGTAAGAAATGTTTAAAGCAATCTCAGCATTCCACTGCAATGAAGTAAGTAGAGGAATCAAGCCTAGAAGGGCAGTAGCATCATTTTTTCTCGGGAAGTATAGATGTAAAGAAATAGCATATCTAATCTCTGTGATTGCTCTCTCCAAAACGCATGACTACTCAGAAGATGCAACACGCGTAGCAAAGCACTGCCGTACTACAGACAACGTTAGTAAATCCTAGAAAACGCTGTCTTCTCTCCATGCATTTGCACTCTGCTAACAGCAGCAAATCATACTGCCGTATGCTAAAAAATTCCTGAGCACTTCACTGTCACTCCACAAGAAAAAGGCTGGAACTCCGTTCGACTAAATGGAGGTAAGTGAAAATTTTTTCATTCAACTGCCGCGACTATTTGCTCTTTCCTGTTGCGTCTCCATGACTTCTGCCTCTACACGACACAAAAACCGACTCTCTTTATCTTCGTTTAATATCTAGACGATCAAACTGTCTTTCCGATTTCAAACATTCACCCAAAATGCCACCTTCTGTATCTATCCAAAGTAAGCTGCACAAAAATTATTGATCTTCTATGCAACCTCGAAGTGAGATTAAAAAAGATTATTAGAAAGATTATTGGAAGATAAGATTATTAGAAATGCTAAGCATTCTCTCCCAAACCCGGAAATTTTACGCATGGGTATGCGTATAAAAGAGAACTATTCACCTTCAATTGAAATCGCCCTTTTCAATTTCCCATCCCAACAAGGAGACATTAATGCATTTCTCAGACGATCATTTTAAAAAGGAAAATAAGCAACTCAAGATTACCCAAACATTACTTCATCATGTAAATGAACTACAACAGTATTTTGTTGCTCCCACTGGACCCTTCTGAACTGAGAACCCTACAGGCTCATCAGTTCATAAACGAATGAAGCAAATGCAAAAAAGACAGTTTAAATGAAACAAGCTGAGAAGTGATTCAGTAAATCTCAAGTATAAGCCTCAAAAGTAGAATGAATGCACACCTGTACGAGATGTTCGTATCATTTCTTCCTGATGTGATCTTCGATGACCTCCCAGTCGATGTGTCACGACGAGATCGAGCCCTCTCTTCCTCTCTGTGCTCTCTACCCCCCATTCTCCTCCGTTCACGGGACACATCCCTTCTTCGTTCTCGAGATGAAGCCCGCCTTGAACGCTCATCGCGAGATGGACTCTTGCGACCATCTAATCTCGAATCCCTTTCCCGGTCCCTATCTCTAGCTCGATCCCTATCTCGATCGCCGTCCCTCCTATCTTTACCCCGATCTCTGCCACGCTCACGTGACCTTGATCTTCCGCTGGTACGCCTACGACCTGGAGAACGAGATCGACGTCGACCGATGGAACGTGAACGACGTCTAGCCAAATCCTTTGAAGGTGAGCGACGTTCACGACGTCGTAAACTCGCGGAGCGAGAACGAGCACGCTCATCGTCACGCGACCTTGAAGCTTCAGATTCTCTGTACCGTCTTGACTCACTCCTAGATGGCTCGGCTCTCCTGGTTTTATCCGTTTCGTTCCGATCCCGAGAAGTAGAGCCTCTGGCCACTTTTGCTGGTGACTTCGCTCCTCTGTCCTTCTCCTCTCTATCTGCATCCTTCTTGCCCTTTACTGAAATTCTCCCTTCCGCATTCCTTTCCTCCTTCTTCAAAAAATTTCCTTCCCTTTTCGACTCCTCTTCTCTAGATAAGATTTTTTCAGCCTTTCTTGATTCCATACCCTCCACTGTCGAATTTACGTCCTTTTTAGAACTTTCGCCACACTTCCTGGGATCTCGCTCATCTCTTCGGTTGTACTTTTCTTCTCTCCTTCGTCCTTTATTTTCTCTTTCCTCTGCCTTGGATTCCCTCTCGCGCTTATTCAGTTGCTTTACTATAATTTTTTCTTCTCTCTTGTGATTCTTCTCTATCCTTGGGTCGTCATTCTCCTCTTCGCCAAAATCGCTTTTCTCCTTCTTTATATCCCTCATATCTCCGGACGTGTCCATAAGTTCTCCCTCCGAGATACTGTCACGACTTGCTCTTTTGACACCCCTCTCCTCCATAAACCGATTTTCCTCCTCGTCCTTTCCATTCCGCTTGCCTCTTTTAGCCTCGCTTACATCCAACTTCCCAACAGGTTCAGGTTCACCTCGCTTTGTCACATCCCTTTTACGCTTCTCTTCCGTTAACTCAGCTTTCCGCCGGAGAAACTGGTCATCTTCGGCGCTTTGCTTGCGCTCCGACACTGGACTATCGTTTTCAGAAGAAGCACTGCGGTTGGAGTTGTTCGAAACGGAGTGCGATCGCGTACTAATAGCAAAACTACGATCGTCCTCCTTCACAGTATCGTTCGCGCTATCCACTTCTGCAATAAAACACCAGTATAATTACATTAACTAAATCATCCTCCGGGCGCAGTTGTCAAAAAACACCAATCTAGCTTGCATTACCTTGCATAGGCACTCTATCCCTCCTTGCAGATCAATCCTATACGTTGACGCCTCAAACTATCGCGATTCAACACTTTCCAAACCCTTGCAATATTATTTTTCAACTAGCCTCTTTTTTCAGTTTCTACTTCATTTTAAATCCGTTAAAAAGTTCTAAGCTAATTTCTTCCTTTCAAACCGAACGTATGGTCCCAAAATGTGCGAACTTTCCTGCTTATACGACTCATACCTTTACTCGGAGGCCAAGAAAGGTTGGCGGACTCTAACGAGCGTACCACCACACCCCTACATATGGAGGTCCCAGTTCCAACTCGTTCCCTCGACAGGAAACGAGTGCATACGCAGGAGATAAGTAATCACCACCAAAAACGCAAACATATTAGCTTTCATATTATTTCCCTCTACCTCGTTTCTTGTTTACTTAATATTCGCTGCCACCTTACTATTCATCGAATAAATTTGGTCTATTTAAACGACTACAACAAGCAGCTGTACTGAGAGCTTACAAAAAAACTCGACTACATTACCGAAAAGATTGGCTAGAAGCATACTGATCGATGCACAATTTCCAGATAACGCATACACAAAGATAGTTCAGAGCTGAGTAAAACATCCACATAGTGGAGAAACACGATGACTTCAATCAAGGAAGAGCAAGACAGCAAAGCAGCTAACTGTAAGAATCACCTACCTTTAGTGCTCACAGAATCCTCCCTCAGTGCCTTCTCGATTGCCAATTTCTTCTTCTCAAGCGACTCTAGTTCCTCCTCATCGAAACTTCTTTTCCTCTTCCGATCTTTCTTGTGCTTCTTGGACTGAAACGAACGAAACAATACTTTCGTTATGCGAACAAAACGTATATTTTATAAGAAAATGGAATTTAGACCACAAGCCCGACCAAAACAACAGCACATTTTAAAGAATAACTCGAATTGACTGAACTCACTGCCCCACCACCTACAATTCAAGTGACTCATTAAGAATGAGAATTTTTTCGTATTCCCGGCCTGTTATGGTTTCAAATGAGCCTTTAAAAACGTCCCATTCTGTCCACAACTCAAAATCATGGGAGACTTGTGATCTTGCCGACTTTGCTGGGAAAGGAGGGGTAAGGATGAGAGGTGAGGGATTCACAACAAGTAAATTAATTTACTGCTAGGCATGAAAAAACTCATTATACCAATAAGTCAGCTGCTTATTCGTATAATGAGTTAGGGCACTGCAAACCAGTTCGGTCACAAGAAAACGTTACTTTTTTATCCTTCTTCTTCTTCTTTTTCTTGTGTCTCTTTATCGAGCCATCCTCGCTGCTTGCCGTACGCTTTCGTTTATGTCGTTTCCCATGCTGCTTAACGTCTATATGTCGAGAACTAACGTCTTCGTCTTCAGTCGATGAAACAGACTCATCGCGATCATCCGCCTCAACTTTGGCTGACATACGTAATCTGCAAACATACTTCAGCCAACTTTTAAGTAAGCCGATTAAACCGATTCACTAAACGTGCTCGTCCGCTCTTACCAGCCCTTTAACTACATAAGATTTCTCAACGCACTTAGAATGGTGCTCGGCTCTCCCGCACTACAAAATGTGCGAGAGCCCGGATCACCCTAACTTTGTTTGAAAATCATACATCTCGCTTCAATAATAACAAAGTCTTCACGCGTCCTGAAAACAAAAGCATGCCACTGTGTTTATCGCATGCATTCTGAAATCGACGATTTGCACATCATGAAATATCTTCCGATGATTCCGACATTCGCAGTGAAATCCTCGAAGCAAATTCCCCTCACTCATAATACAGTGATTCATTCAGTTCCATTCTTTCAACCAGTGAACTGACCGTTACATCTGCACATTTTAATTGAACGTCATACGGCGGTCGTTCAGTTAACAGCCATATAAAATCTGCATCTTTTATAAGCCCCTTTAGTGGCTCACTTAGCCATAAAGCATTACTATTACAGAAGCCATGAAGTAAAACAATTGCATTCATTAACACATCTCTCAAATCGTTGAATGAGAAGTGGAATGTGTATGGACATATCGCACCGAATTTGTACATACAGAAAGAGTATTACAAATGACCGCAATTCACTTATTCTAGCCGGATTTCAACGAATTCTCTTCATCCCTGCAGTTTTCATGCAATGCTCAGATTTGTAACTAATTGCTGTTTAGTTTTATATGAACAATCTACAGACCTGGGCACTCGGTTGAGACAAATCCAAAGAATTATCATTTTTTATGAAGACCAAGAAAATAAATCAGGAGAACCCGAAAGCAAATTAAAATGTCACCGCACATCTGCTCGACTGCAACGTGGCTGGATGGACGCCAAACAGAACAAGAAAAAATGCACGAACGGCGCGGAGCTCTTACGCGATGGCTATTGCTACAACGCAAAAACCTCTTGTTTAAGAACTAAAACCTCGCTACCTCCACGCTTGATGTCAAATATACTTCTGTGTATCCTTGAAATCATATAAAAAAGTACAAATGACATCACCGCAACTTGCTGTATAGCCTACGCTACCACTATTTCAAGGTGCACTCTAAGATAAACCGCATAACGGCCCTCAACCACGGGAACAAATCAACACCCAATTATGTATCAAACAAGAAATATGAAAACAAGCAACAACCTGACAGGTCAATCTCATCATCGCATCATAAAGGAACGAATTTTTCGTTCAATTCCAAAGAAAAAAATTCAAACCTGCATCTCACCGCTCGAACTCAACTACGAACTTCTTTGCACGTCTCCAAAACGCGAGGAAAAAAATTGAAGCGGGAGGCGACTCGCCTCACGTACTTCAGTACATCCACAGAACACAAAGCATAGCTATAATGCGAACAAACCCTCATCAATCCACTCACCCAGCCCCATAGCTCGACTCAAATCGTCAACGAAAACTCGCGTCACTGAAAATTGCAAATACGCAATGCGGTAAACGCGGACATTTTCACCGTTGCGTCGCGTCGCATCCATTCCCTCTCCGTCTCTGCAGTCGCACGCTAGTGACCACCGTGCTCAAATGTTTAAAAACCTAGACGCCCACTCAGTAAATATACGGAGACGGCTTATAACTTTGGTCGTCGCTAACAAACGGAGATCGAGCGGTACATAACTGACCATCTTCCCAACGTGGCTATTCAAAATGCTTTGCCTAATAATTACTGCCGCCCTTTCTGCTTCTCTCATCTAACCACGACGGCCGGTGATGGGATCCACAAGAACCAGTCAGTTGGCAAAAATCGGAAAATCGGGATTACAGGGATGTCGTCGAAACGCTCGTTTTTCTTGCGAGCATCTAACTTAGACTCGAATAAAATCGACTTTCCGAATTCGGATCTTAGCAAGTTCAGTTCCCATTTTAGTGTTTGAGCGGTACCGGTGATGGTAATTCGACTTCGATGGCGAATGCCTCGAAGGAAGGCGAAATAAAATTAAGAGGGGCCTGAAAAGAAAGAGCTAACGTCATATAAGACAAGAAAAACGGTGCAATGGACATGTAACGAAGCAGGAAAAACACTGTTGTGTTGGGAATAAAGGCAGGAGTATTGATGGTCGTCCGCGGAAACAACGGTGGTCTGTTCGGGATGAATCCACGAAATATCCTAGTTCGAGCGAACTTTGGTGGTAGCGTTGCGCTCCCCATTCCATATTCGGATAGACAAGCGCGGAGAATGCAGAACAGCACGCACAGCTTAATAATGCTTAGATAGTTCATTTGTGCACAGATACAGCCTATGAGAGTTCGCCATCGGAGACACCGTCGATCGGTTTCTTGGAATTGTGATACCATCAAGGACTTCATCCGATCCTTTACTTTTCAGGAATTTTCGTCACTAAAATTTCTGCAAAAATTCAATATTGTTGTGATCTGATCAACAATTCCTGACAGCTATTTTTGAACCTAATATTTTGTCGAGCTTTTCCTTGCCTCATCGTTTAGGCTTTCAACACCAGCTTCGACAGATTGGTACCTATAACATAGCAACGGTCGTCGGCTGTCGGTTGCGTTTAACGCAAGGACGGAAGGCGATCAACAAAATACCGTTATAGCGAAGATCTTCAAACAATCTCCAAAACGTGATACGATAAAGCGCTCCTTAATTTTTATTACGCTTGCATCCAATGCGTGCGAATAAACTTATCATCAACCCATTCCTCATATTTTGTACGACTTCCATCCAGAGTCGTTTCCAAAAACGACTTCAAAGTCGAATTGCAGCACCAAAACCAGTGTCACTATTCAAACTGACCTGCAGCAGCACCAAAATCGAATTGCAGCACCAAAAAGAGCGTTACCAAAACCAGTGTCATTCCTGCTCTATTTCTGAAACCATCCCCACATCGGCATGTTTTATTTATGGAAGCATACGCAGTTCGGCCTGTTTTATTTAAGAAACGACCTGTTTTATTTATGAAAGCATCCCCAGTAATGGTCTGTTTTCTTTGAGAAACGACTTGCTCTATTTATGAAAGCATCCTCAAATGGGCATGTTTCGTTTATGAATCGACCCGTTTTATTACAGAAAGCATACGCGGCTCCACCCGTCCTATTTAAGAAACGACCTCTTTTATTTAACATAGCATCCCCAGCTTTCGTCTGTTTTATTTAAGAAACCACCTGTTTTTATTTTACAAAGCATACGCAGTTCGGCCTGTTTT
>JPKZ01001382.1:20476-39219 GCA_000803305.1 Toxocara canis | reverse complement strand
AGAAGCTCCAGATTAGAAGCTTACAAGTAATTAACAGATATTACGAAAATAATTTTCAGCTAAATACGTTGGTCATCTCTGTCTCATGTGAAGTCGCCGAAGAGATAGACGCTTTGGCTCTTTACAGTCGTTTCATTACTTTACTGCTTTATTCAATATCTTTTACCCGTTACAGACAATGCCAAGCACTATAATTTCGCGAGTCGATCTGTCGCTTCGAAGGCGAATATCTCGCATTGAACTGCACGTGTCTCTTCTAATTGTGAATATTTTTGAACTCGAAAATAAATTTTCAAAATTTCTGAGATGCAAATGAATCCAAAACGATTTCACACATTCGACCTCCGAAAATAGCTTTAAGATTCATAAATGTTGAATGTGCTCCAGCATCTCGAACATCTTCGAATTTAGGTGAAGCATTGGCAGTGTTGGGCAGAGCAATGCTCAGTTTGGCTCCATTAGAAAAACAGTTAATTGAATTAAGGTGAAAAATGTTGGTTACGATTCAGGTTGGTTGTACTGATAAGGTTTGCGATTTGTTGATATGTTACAGATATCTGTAAATGGCTATATTGGCTTTGCTCAAATCTATACACAAGGTCCAGTGCTAAACGTTGGTGTTGAAAATACGGATTGGCCAAGGCAACCCGACCCGGCCATGATCGCACCTTGGCTATGCAAGCAACAGGTGCTAATTATTGCTGCTTTCTCCTAGAAATTCTCATTTGCCCGCTGAAACAGTGAAGCAGCCACAGGAAGAGATGAGGATGAAATCGCACATTGACAAAACCAAGAGACAAGCCTCTACACTCGTAACACCTCTGCTATCTTTTTTAGCTTATCACCTCCACAGATGAAAAGCATTCCCGAACGACGATTTTCTCATAAATCATGGATTTCGTCACAAATACTATTCTCGACAGTATTGAGGCTTTATCCACTTTTTTTTCGTTCATGCCATGCCTTCGCAATAAAATACCTAATACTTGTACTTTTAGTTCCAAGGTAACTTTTGCACATCCAAAGTTATTAGTAACTTTCCGTGAAATTTCCATTCGTAACAGTTTATGTTGTCGCAAATTCCGTAGAGATTACCATCGTTCTCAACTGATAAATCCGAACTGTACGGTATGCAGTTCTCGCTCAGTGCGCATTTATGTTTCCGCATTATTTCAGATCAGTCAAGACTTGCCCCCGGGTATGCGAGCTGGTATATACTATAGACTTGTTCTGAGACAGTCACTGTTTGGGCGTGGAGCAAGCGAATATACTGAAGGCATGCCATCGCAATCCAATTTTTTCACACAGCCAGCCAGTCAGGTTAGTGAACAGCAGTGATGTACTTGTGCGAAAAAATACCTGCACCTCTTTACAATATACTGTACTGTACTCGGTTTCAGGTCGGTTTTCATATCAAAAAGCGATACGGTGAAATAGTGGCGGAATGCTCTCCCAACTATAATTTGACTGGTTAAAGAAGGTGGTTTATTAATGGTAGTAAAAATGGATTTAGTGGCTATGCATGTTTAGTGCATCCGTCAAATTCTATTTAACCAAGGATTT
Source organism: Toxocara canis (assembly GCA_000803305.1). Lineage (NCBI taxonomy): Eukaryota > Metazoa > Nematoda > Chromadorea > Rhabditida > Toxocaridae > Toxocara > Toxocara canis. Next base: position 37,656 of record JPKZ01001382.1, on the reverse strand, counting down.
AGATTTGGGTAAAATAACTTTCAACAATAACTACAAAAACTCCAAATTACCATACAGCGGGCAGAAATCGATGACAATTCAAGGCGATTAGCTCTGGTCACCAGTTAACACAATTGTTAGAGAAATGGACTTCATATTAATTTATGGAACGAATAGAGGTTTTTGTTTTTTTCCCTTTTGTTTAGGTGGAATTTACTCCTTGTGGGTTCCAGTCGGCAAATGAATATTAAAATATCGATTTCAGAATCAAAGATGATTTAGTTTAATTTATTGGTCATGTTATCCAGCGTCTTTCACCAATATATTCCAGAAAGGATATCAACCAAAACAAAGTGATAAAGAAAATTGTGCGTACGCGTTGGAACAATACATGGGCGACTTTTCCCCTCCCTCCTCTACCCTCCTTCTCCCCCCCTCCACCCCCATACCCACCTCCTCCGCTCTCTATTCCCCTGTCATGGGGACGCTAGCGAATTTCAGGGTTTCTAAGAAGTGTCCCACAGCTGGCACGTCAAGAAACATGGGAAAAAACTAAAGATTCTGGGAATTAGTCAAGAGAAGTCGTCCAAAATTGCGAAATGTCCGACGCATTCCGCACCTCTGACACTTGCAAGTGCTCAACATGCCTTTCATGTGAATATTACTACATTTTCTCGCCTAGAAAACCATAAGGTTCAAGTCGAAATTTCTGAGCTATTAAATTATAGCCATAAAAACCCTGACTCGCAGAAATTGGTACAAAAATGGCAACCCGCAAATGTTTTCAAAAATTAGAGGAGGAGGGGAGCGGAAGGGGATAGAGAGTGACCATTCATGCTTGAAACTCGAATTGCCAAATACTTTAAAAAGTTCACTGAATGGGATGGAGTGCGAGGAGTGAAACCATCACGCTATTTTTAAATTTTTTTAAAAATACGGGCGTTGTCTTGCACGTTTTCTTTCCATAATGCCTATATACCTATACTTAAACAGTATGTACATGATACTATACTTCCGTAGGCACAACAATGTGCTATAATTTAGAATACCTCATATTTATTTTGATATGCTGCACTTTCCTTCTTTGACTCAATTTTATATTTTTGCATGGTATTACATCGCACAAAACTACATGTAATTTAATTGTTTGTATCTGCGTTTGCAAGTGTTGTGTGTTGCAGGCATGTCCAGGAACACCTGATTCATATATTCAATGCAATCAGCAAAGTGATCTTTTTTTGGAGCAGATGATGCTTTGGCTGCAAGGCAAGACACAGTTTCATTCTTTTTTAATGTTTATGAGGCTTACGTAAAGCTAATTTTTCACTTGTAGTTGGATGAAGAGACTCTCTTGATAAGATCGCTTCCCCTCCTCCACTCCCCTCTACCCCGTTCGTGGTCTTGAACCGGGTTCGTTCACCGCTTCGTTGAACTTCATGTCAAGAATACGAGCAGAGGTCTATTCGTTTCAGATTTAATCGCACAATAATGACCTATTCGCTTATTACCAAATATATTTTGAATTCAAATTTCACCTGTAAACTTTAGTTGTAATTGAGAGTTTTTTAGAGGGAGTTGCCGGCGCGTCAGTGTTTCGTGCGGATGCTGCACTGGTTGTCACTTGGTTGAACACCGCGTCGGGGATATCGGGCAGTGCCGATATGGGCTTGGGAGGAACGGCAACTTATCAGGCTATCTGGATGACAGACCGGGTATTCACTTGGTTTTAATGTTGGAATTTTTTAGGGTTGTTTCACATCAGGGTAGAGCGAAGTCGATAAAAATTGCTCTCTAGCCGTTTCACTGACATTAGAAAAATTATGGCCATCCATTCGAAAACGCTCTGCCGTCATTTTTGAAAGTGGCAAGAAAATAGTCGGCAAAAAATAGCATTACCCCGGTATGGTTCTCGCCCTCCTCCTCGCCTTGCTTCCTCAAAAAATTCGGGCTTCCACACTTTAAAAAGGTTCCTCGGTTTCTCTCGAATTCTTCCTTTCCAGAAAGCTCTGAATGACCCACCCTCCGCATGACTTTATTCAAAGTAATAAGTTGTTTGAATACTTCCGAAAGACGCTGTAAAAATGTTGCTGTAACCTTGGGAGGCTTTGTTCTGTCGAATGCTGAGCGACAGTAGTTCTCTTTTTTAGAGTAGGTTTCAATAGGTGAGGAACCATCGCTGGATGGACGATGGTTTGGCAATTGCTAAATGCAAAAAAAAGGTTTTTTGTAGATTTCTTCACTTTTTTTTTGTTGACGTTGGGAACATGTGACATTTTAGCAGTAGCAGTTTGCTCTTCATTGTCGAGTACTGATATTAATGTTTAAAAAGTAAATGCATTTGCCCTACTTAGTTGATGTGACTTGCTCTACTTGCCCATTAGCTTTGATTTGCTCTACTCTACGATAGAGTTTAAGGCAGTGAATCTCAATTTTCCTAATTTTTCATTTCTCATTGAAATTTACAATAGCACACCAATTCGGAGGTAACAAACAACTTACATCGAACTGCAGCGTGAGGCACTCATTTAAGATCAGTTTCACAAAATGAAAAGTTTGGTGCATTATTGCATTTCAAGTATTCAAGTATTCAAGTATTCCGTTCTTCTACGTCAAACTTTTTGTATGTTTTATTGGTGAGATTTGTTAGCGTATTAATGATCTGAATGACCTTACTGTTATTAATTACTCGGAATTAAGTTTGTTAGTTTGCGTAAAATTATTTCATTTAAGCTGTCTTCCATGAAATTAGCCTTTAAGTGGAATATCATACATACATTATTAATTGCAGACAGCACGGTTAAGCTACGTAATATTGAATTATGACAAACTCGGTTTCGATGCCGATGATTTCCATTTCAATTCAAGGAACGGTCGTTGTCAGGTACCTTGTAATCGTTTTGAGGCCGAATGCTGGCAACAGGTTTTTCTGAAGGCCGTGATGTGTAAAAACTTTCTTTACTTAGTAATTCAAGTTTTTCATTATTTATAGCACGTCGTTGTAAGAAGAGAGGTGACATGTTCGGCATATTACCCTTCAGGTAATTGCAGTAAGCAATAGATATAACCCCTGTATTCCCTGTTCATTGAATTTGAACTTATCTCATTCTCCTCCAATATAGATGACACGTCTTTGAGCTTCACAAAAAAAAATCGTTCCCTACCAAACTCTTCTAATTTCGTCCAATCATCCACTCTACATGATCGAATTTACAGGCACTCTTCAATGGTGGCAACCATACTGGAACAGTCCCTGTTGATCCTACCGTAGCATATAAGCGATCAGCAAAAATATTGGCGCAGCGATCGGGCGTGCCGCATATGGTACGTGGTCGATATATGTTCCGGGTTGATGACATCGTCAGACCGGCAGGATGCTCTAACAAAACGGGTGGAACTTGTGAGTTTCACTTTTTCGATTCCCATCTTTATGCGGAAAGAACCGTATATGTTCCCACTGATTTGATCAAATTTTTTAAATGACGCACTTGCATTTCGCAGTCGGTCCATTACTTTATAGTATCAACATTTTCATTGGGCTTACTCTGTCACGCCCCTCTCTCCCTCTCCCCTCGCCTCAGCGGCTTTTGCTTCTGATAATATTTCGTAGCACTCGTTATTGCTCGCTATTGTTTCTCTTGTCATTGTTAAAACGTGGTTTAAAATTTTCGGCAAAATTCCTTCGCATATAGAAAGAAAAGAATGAAGTAAATTTCACTAAAAGATAAAAAGACCGAATAGTGCTGAAAAATTATTTTTGACGGGCTGCACCTTTCGAGAGCAGTCGGAGACTGTCGGCAAACAAGTTAATCAGAAATTCTGAAGTCATGATTTTAAATAATCTTTAGCAGTGCAACATACTTTTCAGTTTGTAAATGACAGTATGACGGGAGCGGACGGTAGGTCACTGGTAGAGCTCCCGCCTCGCATGCGGAAAAACCTGGGTTCGATTCCCGGCTACACCCGGTGGATCGCCAGCACGCTGACCACCCGCTAGTTCTAAAACTGGTCGAAACAATCATGCGTGGGCAGAGTTAGCAACTGAATCGATACGGGGATCGATGGAATCACAGCTGCTTTTGCACCAAAATATCACTACTGTGAGATTCATTTAAGTATTTGTCCGAAGTAATCGAATTATAGACCCGATGTTGATCTACCCAAACATAGTGAATATGCTCGGCGAGACGACGGTCGATGTGAACGCGATGTGTTTGGAACGTACGCAAACGTACGTGTTGATGATCGAGCAACGTGAAACGGCTACTTGCACCGTACTGAACCCGTCGATTGCGCGTTGCTATTTGCCACGGGTGTTCGATTGGGGTACAAAGACCGTATACTTCCAGGCACAACAAGGCAATCTGAACGCTGAGGAGGACAAAGCTTTTGTTGGATACATTTACTTCGGTATGCACATCAAAACACTATCGTTCCTCAGCCACACTTCTCACTGTAGAATTTCCGTTTGCATGCTTAACTGCAACTCATCCGCTCAGTATTATTGGTTCAATGAGCCAGCGAATGTGTGAACATTTTACTCGGATATTTGTGACTCTCAGAAGAGGCGGTAAAGGGGAAGGTGTTGCATTCGGTGATTCCACGGTTTTGAGGAAGTGGCCCAAAATTGGTACATAGACACGAAAAGGTTTGAAAAAAAAATCACCTACGAAGTAAAATCATTGCCTGGGAGACAAAAACAGTAGCATAAAAATTCAGCTTGAAAATCCATGATCCATAATTTTTGGTCCAGGAATGATGATCGCATGAAATTTTCGAAATTCTCAGTAGACTCGCCTAATGTAATGCGTTTTCCGAATTGGGGGCGAGTTTTTCTATTTCTGACGTTATATTTCAGACATGTAAGAAATTTTTATTCTTAGAGATCCCTTTCATTGTCCTTTTAACTCTATATTCACTTGATCACTTTTTGTGATTTACATAGCTATGAAATAGGTGAAACGATCGGGTAATAGAGATTCAGGCAGATACTTCAAACTCTCTTATCCCAACCCCGGCGGACTCTAATCAGCTAGCCAGAATGGCGGATTAAATATGAAGGTGTTTTTGGTGAGGAGAGGTGGAGTGTTAGGGGTCAGAGGGCGGGGCTTGACTAAATGGTGTGTCCAAAGAAGGGATTAAACGTACGGCGCAGACCGACTTTGAGGAAGTGGAGGGCATGTGAGGACCATCGTCTACACAGCGATGAGCTTGAGATGGAGATAACAGTTTTTGAACCAGTGAGCAGGCTCAATTTTCCGTATCAACGTCATCAGAGTATGCTTTCAGTACCGCCTACGATCGACCCGATACGTTTAGATATAGGCAATGTATACGATTGGTTCAAGAACCCGGTTCCATTCCAGGTAGGTAATTTTGCTCGACAAGATCAGCGAAATATTTGCTGTGTAAATGTGGCGATTCACCGGGCACTTCGAATCGCCTAAAGGAGAGGTTCATATGGTCCAACTGGGAGTGGTAGATGAAGGTGGGGTGGGGGAAGGGGGGGACATGTGAGAAAAAAACAGGAATTTCAACGAGATGCGAAAAGTTTTGCAAATACGTACACACCTCACTTACAGCTTACGAGTATTTACCAATATTTATAAGTTTAAAGCACTTTCTTATCACAAAAGTCTATTCATTATTCAACGGTTGTGATCGACCTCGAGTTCCAGACGATGCCAATCTCATGGTATCCACGCAATTTCACAAATCCTGAATATTCGAGTCAGAGTTACATGATGATCGGAAACGATATGCTATACGATGTTCAACTTGGCCTATACGTCGTCGGTTATAGGGAAGCACAAGACGATAAAGTTGGTCAATTTTCTGTTTGAATGAACTAAAGTGTCAACATATGAGCCGTCCATTAAAAAGTGCCAGCAAATTTTTGTTTAAGTTAAACTGCAACAAAAAAAGCGATCGTTTAGTGTTTTTGACATCAGACGTCGTCTACACAAATCCTGAATATTCGAGTCAGAGTTACATGATGATCGGAAACGATATGCTATACGATGTTCAACTTGGCCTATACGTCGTCGGTTATAGGGAAGCACAAGACGATAAAGTTGGTCAATTTTCTGTTTGAATGAACTAAAGTGTCAACATATGAGCCGTCCATTAAAAAGTGTCAGCAAATTTTTGTTTAAGCTAAACTGCAACAAAAAAAAGCGATCGGTTAGTGTTTTTGACATCAGACGTCGTCTGCTCTAGAAAAAAAATTGGCTAACTGAAGGTGCTTTTGCTCCTCAGCTCGGATTGCTCCGCATCTGGTTCTACTTCATGACACTCTTGTTTGTTCATTTTTTTTTTGGGTACGTTTACTGCAATACTAAGCGTGCATGATGCACATTCGTAAACATTAAACGCAGCTTTCAAGCGCGATTGCTAGACTTTGTGCAGAGTTTCATGCGCTTAATATCATGCATTATGATGTTATGGATATGCGTGATGTTTTTTTAGGTTCGATGCTTTTTTAACTGTAGGTGAAGCACATTTAGAAAAGTCTAACTTATTCTGTCACAAACTGTTGAACATGCTTTGTATGCTTTACGCTTGTCTGACGGTGCATCCAAAGGCTTCGAAGATGCGCGTATTAGAACGCACGATGTGCTTCCGGAAGTACCAGACACTTTTTTCAGCCACAATCAATGATGGCCAAAAAATTCTTCGCATATGCTAGTGTCTTAAAAATGCAAGTTTGGACGTTTCCGATGGCATCTACTATCATCCATGATGCATTCTTAGATGCGTCTGCTAGACATATGGCTTACACGATGGCCAATATTCACAGTGAACTTATTGACACCCCTTGTGTACTCGATGAACTTCACAACTGTTTAATTTTCTGACGAAAATACGTGCTTAACGCATAATCACTAGTTTTTAAGATTTGTGAAATGTGCTGTGTATTCTGAACTGATAAACCTACTATCATCCATGATGCATTCTTAGATGCGTCTGCTAGACATATGGCTTACACGATGGCCAATATGCACAGTGAGCTTATTGACACCCCTTGTGCACTCGATGAGCTTATTGACACCCCTTGTGCACTCGATGAACTTCACAACTGTTTAATTCTCTGACTGAAATACGTGCTTAACTTATAATCACTAGTTTTTAAGATTTGCGGAATGTGCTGTGTATTCTGAACTGACAAAGCATTACCCGTATCTTGGGTTCCTTTCTGGGTAGAAGAAAATGGATGGGGATGAAGGAGAGAATGAGGAGAAGGGAGTGGTGTCAACGCTTTCGTTGCCCAAGTTCACAGATTTGAAATGAACAAGAAAAATTATTGATCGAGGGGAAATTTTATCGATAAATATAATTTTTTGCTGACCGTTGAAAATTTGCTGTTTCTGTTTTTGGAACCTACTTTGTCAATTGATGCGCTTATGGAAAATTTCCGCTTTTGTAAAAAGCTATATTTTCAATAGTGGGATATGCTGTTGAGCGTTAGCATACAGAGCGACATGTACCGTCATCCAGTTCGATAATAAAGTGCGGATGGAATTCGCAGCGAAACGAAGGGAAAATAAACAAATCGTTATTTATGAATATACTTACTATTTACTCTATTTGTACTAGCAAGAAATACCTCAAACATACATTATGAAGTTTGCAAATGCATTGAAGAGACGCTAAAGACGACGCGATAAGTAAATAAATGAAAAATTGCATTCATTGAGCACAAGTGTGGATTGTTATGCAAACAAACAATATTAACATTTTCGTTCAACTATTCAAGTCGTCATTCACAAATAGTGCACATATATACGAAAGATGAATCACATTAGGGTGCAGTAGAATGTGAAGTTAATAATAAAACGAATATTGCACTATTGTGAAAAGTTTCCTTTACAATAACTCTTGAATTGTCACAAAATGCTTACTTGCACTGATCTGCATTGCAATTTCAAATAGTGTTCGATCTCTGTTAAGTACATCTGATTCGTACAAAATATATTTGCAAATAAGCACAAAAGTGGTTTTTTGTTGTTAACGTTAGCCACAAAAATGTGCTACTGAAAATTAATCTTTAAGACTTATCGCATATAGCAAATATAATATATATACATATATGTATACACCATATATAAATGCACATTATATATATATATATAATGTGTTGTATGCGATAAGTTTTACACATATTTACATATATACATATATATATATATATATAAATTTATACTTATAACAGAGATCGAACGCTATAACTGACAACTGACAAGGAAGCGGATAGATCATCCCACAAATACGCATTCAAAAATCTTAAACTCCTTCGTTAGCAGGAGCTTTTATATAACTTTTATATAATTTTTCTTCTATTTTGTACTGCAGAAACGGTAATATGAATTTTTCATATGAGTCACATTTAAGATAAATTATATACACATCTTTGCACAGTAAAGAGACGGTAAAATACACCATAACAGAAAATTAAAATGCGAAATTTCACCGTCTAGTATTCCATCGATATTTTTACTCTTTATTCGTATTAACTTTATGTGAAAACCTTTTGTAGATCAAAAAATTTCGACCAGAATACCGAACTTTGTGTCGTTTGGCAACGTTCACGAATATGGCTGGTAATGAATATCGATGGCAACCACAAGAAGAACGCATCAATATAAACCAGGTAGGCGTATCCAGTTCTGCGTTATGCCATCTCAGCATGGTTTCCAAGCGGTTAGAAGGGATAGTATGATTCTTACAACCAACTGATATGATATCAGCGGTGATAAGATTTTGGAAGCAAAGCGCGATTACGAAAACCAAAAAAAAAAACGTTTTAAGAAAGGTTTCCAAAATAAAAAAAGCGTACAGGATCTTCTTTTGTCTAAACTACTCTTTTAATGAAAAAAATATATAATCGGCAACCTTCTAGGTGGAGCATTGGTACTTGAACTCATGGGAACGTGAAAGTATTCTTCACACGTATCGATTTGGCTACATGAAACTTGCACCAATTAATCCAAACGACGCAACTGGATTACAGCTGCTGCCTGGGTAAGTACCTTTAAATTTTTAATACCATTTTTGCCCAATTTGAAGAATTTTTTGGCATGTCTTCATTGAAGCTAAGAGCAGTTTTCTCTGATTGGAAGGTTCTTGAAAGCATAAATATGCCTTTTTGTGTGTATGACAATGAGATGCTTTACCATTCGGTTAAGCAGCTACTCGCCCACTTCTGCTCCTCCTACTCCCATCTTTCATCCCATTTTCACTTTTTTTGGGCTACCACATTTTACCCATAGGTACACATATCCTACCTGCAAGACATATGGGTAGCTCTGGTAATTCACTTCTTTACGAAAGTTTTTCAGTTCTTTTGCATCGTTTTTAGCAGTTGATTTATTTCTATTCGCATAATGAAGTCCTGGTAGAACGCAGTCTCGACGCCTTTCCGATACCAATTGATGGCGTTGAGTTGTACCCATAACTGTGCTATAGACTGGTTTCTTCACCGATATCGATACATTGGCTGTGGTCCCCACCCAGCGATACGCAGCAATTCGTCTCCAGCAGCATCACCGAACAGGCACAACAAGCGCGCATACAGTTCGTGCAGCAGAAAGCCGCTCAAATCTGTCATGACTGGTAAGCATTCGAGTCTGGTTTACAGTGCTGTGCATTATTACCTATTCTCAACCATCTAAATAACTACATAATGAACGGCCTTAATTAAAAAACCGTCTTTGAACGTAAATGAGCGGGGTAGGCAAAAGACTTGTGCGTAGTGCTTGTTTGGATGAATTACCTAAATTTAGTTTGAGTGCTATCATAATAACTTTTTAACCCAAAAACCATCATGGCAGATAAGTTTATTATTGTTTTCTGTTGTTCGCAATGTCGTTGCGACAGTACACAACACATATTCGATCAAATCCTTAACTATATTCCATTTATCAAGTCGCTTATGAAAAATGTCTGTCAGCGATTTGCGTGATAAGTCACAGCAATTTCCGTCTGCAGCATCAGATCGAATTTCACTTATCACAAATTTGGCATCTGTCTTCCTCTTCAACTATACAATTATCAAACTGATGTCTTATGGTAGGTGTAAAGACAATCGCTTTTAACTTTGATATTTGTTCAGCGCGCAATAGTCATTCGCCAGAGTTGTTTCTTATCACTAATCGCTTTATGATGGATTAAAATCATTTCTACAGCTTATGTTTCTAGTTTTTCTCAGCCAATAAAAACACATGAAAATGATCGTATTCCCCTGAATAGAACGCCAGAGTCTGCGGTTTTTTTTCGGGGTCCTCGGAAAGGAATACGATTTATTTGGCGATCAAATCTAAAGGACTATGTGGAGTTTATAAATGAAAGGTTATGTGCATGTATCACTAATAAATCGATCCTTTTGTTTTAGGTATGCTGAAGATGGTGCTCAGTACAACTTTATTCGATATACTGAAACGAATGCTTCATGTCCATGCGTCGAGAGTCAAGCTAAAATCGATTTAGGTCGCTTTATGCCACATCCACGTTGCTCACAGGTTTATTCTTTCACTATTCTCCACTATAAAAAAACTTCAATATACTTCCACTAAGCGTTTGATCGTTCAAAATGACTAAATCACCAAGCAGGTGAAAGGTTTTTATTATGTTGCTCGTATTGGGAATGCCATCAGCAATGTTGTCACTAATTATGCCTCTATGGGACGTTGAAATTTTTTTCGACATTTAACCAAATTACAGGCACTAAGGGTCTTTTTCTTTAGGGCCAAAGAAATCTGTAGCAAAACATTAAATACTGCAAGTTTTAAGATTTGTGGAAGTTCCCCGTAGGGATAGCGATGTTCATCACAAAATATGCAAATCGAACAGCGCAATTGTTGACCATCCATATAACTGTTCAGCAGAGTTGTTACTGAATTAAACTCAATCAATTCGTTCTTTTTTTTACGAAAAACAAAGTAGTACAAAGGTACTTATGAGAGTGATAAGCGCGCTTTACTGAGGGTGATAAGGATAAGAGGCTAAATATTTATTATCGCATAAAATCATTCAAACATTTGGCAATGGCAAATCATTCATTCGCTAGCTATCATCATCGAATCGCAGCAATATGAAACCACAAAACAGCTATAAGAAAGGTGAACACACCTGAAAGAAAATGGTGAAGCACTAAGGTAAACAATTGGTCGGGTGCGATTTAAGAAAACAGTTAAATGATACTTCATTCTCCTCCGTCTCTTATTAATACTTCATCTTTCATTTTCGTGACATTCTATTCTTGTTTCTCTCTTTTATCGTTCTATCATGACGGGTTTTTTTTTAAAAGAAGGTTGCCGAGGTAGTTCCAGCTTCGACTATCTATTCTTGTCCTACTTGCAAAGCGACGTCAATCATTTTCTTTCGACGTTGTCCCATTGAAATGACAATAGAACGAGTTGATATGATCGAATTTGCGAAAGCTATAAATTGCTCAAATTACTCGAATAGCTTCATTACTTAATTAATAGCTTCATTAATTAATTATCTTTTAAATGAAATTTAATTCTTTCTTAATCATGCTTTCCGTTATTTCAAAGAAGATTCTTTCCCTCTAACCACAAAAATCCTCAAGCAAGAGAGTGTCAACGTTAAATTGCAAGCAAATATGGGTTTACTCTTCGAACTTGAGTAAACTGTAGCTAGTTTTTCGAGCATTTTATTCGTTGAATGTATACAATTCTACTTTACTCATTGAAAACGGATATTCTGTGGGCAAATAAATGAATCACTTCCAGCTGATAGACATCTTTTAGGTCTTCCGTGACATTTCATGTGAAACTGTTCTTGGCTCACAGAATTGTTATTTGTCCGCACAGAATGTCTATACGTCGTACTATGCCGGTGAGGGACAACAGTTTAATGCCGACAACACATCGTAAGTATACTTCTTTTATGTGGAATTTAACTTCTTAACTCTAGCATCACTTTATTACTTTTGTATCGGTGAACGTATATAGTATTAAAGAGGCGCGTAAAGAGAACAGTTTTTTAAATTGCTTATTTTATAAGCTCATGCAATCGTTCAAAAGGACGTTAAATGATGGTCATGAGGGAATATTTATGCGTTCTGATTATATAGCCATGATGTGCCACTTGGGTTGCTCTATAATGTTTCATATTTTGCGTTGACGAAGTTCATTAAGAAATACTGCTTTAGTTGTTATTGTAACGAATTATTGTGTTGTAATGAGATTTAAAGGGAAACAGCTGTGTTATAATATTCAGGCTTCTGCGTTGCTCTTCTTAGTGATGACTTTTGGTGACTTAAAATCGACTCCATTTCAGACCATTCGAGACGCACTATGGACAAGTGTGTTGTTATGACGGTGAAGGCAAGTTGATGCAATCGAACTATCAGCCGCTTGTTAAGGTGGTCGATCAGTATCCCTATAATCCAGGCTACCCAACAAGAGCCTATGAGTTTGGAACCTATCCATGGGGGGGGGGGGGGAGGGAGTTTCTGTCGTGATAAAGGATAGGACATTTGATAATGGTGCAACAATTTTCGTTACCATAGTATCCGAACAAGTTTCAAGGAAGGCGTTAATGTTGTTATTCTGTGTCTGTAGTGCTCCTATTTATACGCTTTGAGATTTTCTCGAGCTTTCCTAATCAGTTCTTTAAATTGAGGATGTTGCTCATAATTTTGTTTGTTTTTTCTCTTAAACTTCTGTAACATGAGATGAATAAAATCCATGTTGTAGACGGCAATCATTCTCTTTTTTTCACTCATGTTTATACAGCTTTACCCATAACTTTGTTCCCTTTGTAGGCTAGAAGAGTCATATTAAATGCTGTGATCGCGAAATGCGCAGCACAGCTCCATTCACTGCTATGGTCATGTGTATGGTTCATGATCATTTGTGATCATAATTCCTTTTTTTGCACTGACTAGGCAGTGTCAATTGTTGGCTTTTAATTATCTGGTAAGGTCACCTTCACGTTTATATACACACGGATATTTCAACAGAGAACTGAGGAATGTGAATTTGAGGTGCCCAGTTTCTCGGCATTCTACCACGATTATATGCCCTATTATTTTTGCTGCAAATATGCACAATATCGCTGTCAGCTATTTTATTGGCGTCGTCCAACAAGTGGCTGTCAACAATATGAACCACCAGCAACTGGTTTGTTTCAGTAAATCATTTTGAATAACAGAGTCAACAAAATATTTCTAGCGGACAACAACGTCAGCGGTTTGGGTGGTTTTTTTCATGAGCACAGACAGTATAACTTTTACAAGCATATCTGTACTGTCTGATCTTATACGTAACGGCAAGTTCTACTTTCTTTCCAGTTTTCCGCTTCTTATGAAAATCAGTTCGAAACCACTTCTCTGCACAGATTGGTGGCGCACGGGTCAAGTGAAGGACGATTATGATATGTAGCCCATAGGTCTCTGTCATCGTCACAACGATAGCTTTGCAGCACGACTCACTGTATATGTTTTCATTTGATACCGTAAAATTCTCAAGAATTAACTGCGGCCCTTTTTTTAGGTTATGTGCAAGGAGCAGGTTCATTTACGACGTTGGACAATCAGAAGTTTGTCTTCAATGAGCCAGGAGTATTCACATTACTACATATTCCTCAGACTCCAACCAATCCCGAAGTTCGCATTCAAATTCGACTCGAACGATACCCGAATAGAAGAGTCGATTTTGGTTTGTTGTTTAACTGTGTGTTGCTCTTCATTTGAACGATGATGTTTCGTTTACTTTGCATTGGTTTATTTTGTTTTACTGCAATCATCTTAATCGCAAATCAAAGATCGATTTCGAAATTTAGTTGGATCCCTTTCTTTCTAACTTTTGGTTTGAACTGTTGGCATATGGGGCTGGATAAAGGGAAGGCGGAGGAGCTATATGTCTAAGTGCCTCGGCTTCACTGTTTTGGAGAGCAATGTATGTTTTTCCGAAAAAAAAACAAATGAACTAATAATTGTAGTAAGTATCACTATAGTTCCACTCTGATCGTTTAATTTTTTCTTCGATATTTCCCCAGAATTTTGCCCATTCGTCCACCAAAACCTTGCTTTTGTTTCTAGGTGAAATAGTCACTTGTTTAGCTCTTTTGACTCGAATGATCATATGCTGTGTGAGCTAGTGTCAACTTTTTAATTCTTGCCAAAATGGCCCACATTGACATCTGCAGGAATTGTTTGCTTAATCGTCAGACCAAACGACGCAAACTTTTCTTTAAAAACGAACTTCTGTTTTTACGACTATTACAGACTACTACGGATGAGTACATTCACTTAAGCACACATTGTTTAATTGGTCAGCTTTTCGCTCGTGAAGGAGTTCTTGGTCTTATATCAGGTTGTTCGTTTGTATTTTTGAGATGAGGGTCTGCTTTAATTTCCTTTAAGATCAACTTTAGAACGAAATTGCCTCCATGCTGGCTCACTTTTTCTAGAGTCAGGCACATTATCGAATTGCTAGAATTCCTGCAAAAAATTTACGTTTTTCATCAGAAAGCAATTGGAAATTAAAAAATTTGTTGGCTTAAAGTTGCACCCCGTGAAAGAGAATGCCTTTTGCACTGGTGCCTCAATGAAAAGAGCCAGGTAATCTTCTTCATTTTTTCTGAACAAAGGAAACTGCAGGTCTCTTGGGCCGTTACCTTTCACAAGCTGATCTGGTGCAACCGACGAACGCAACCGTAGTGACGGGTATTGCGCTGGAGGCAACAGGCACTGATCGTGTAGTTGTGGTCGTGAGGAAAGATACGAGACGCTTCAGATATCGTACAAGTATTATCGTTGGCAATATCATACGCTATTTTGACAATATGCAACTACAGAAATTTAAAGGTTACGTTCTTTATTCAGAAATTGAAGCGAGATTTTGAACGAATCATTACATGGTCGACTTAAAATGGAGCATTAGAATTTCTTCTGCAAATTGGCAGTAATGACTCTCTTCTTCATTTATTTACCTCCTACGCTCCCCCTTCCTCTTGAAGCGTTTTGGCGATCTCAGTGTTAACGCCATGAACCATAATTGAAAACTGCTGTGTCTATTTACAGTTCTGGAGATGCCTTGCAGCAAAAACTTTAAGTTTTCCACTGTGCCTGAAGATTATAATTGCATCTGCAAGATCGTACTTAATTCATACGATATCTTAGGTGTATAATCTAATAGATTCATGTAAATGAGTAATGTATACTGATAAAAGCGAGATCCACTCACGCCGCTGAGATTAAGTAATCCAAATGTGGTTGCTTACAAATGTTTAATGAAAAACCAAATGAAGTTGACTCTAAGAACGCGAAGCAGAACGATGAGAAACGGTTGTTTATGAGGGTCTCCTCTCTTCTTCATTTATTTACCTCCTACGCTCCCCCTTCCTCTTGAAGCGTTTTGGCGATCTCAGTGTTAACGCCATGAACCATAATTGAAAACTGCTGTGTCTATTTACAGTTCTGGAGATGCCTTGCAGCAAAAACTTTAAGTTTTCCACTGTGCCTGAAGATTATAATTGCATCTGTAAGATCGTACTTAATTCATACGATATCTTAGGTTGGAATCGTCTAAATGGTTTTCGTCGTTCTAAATTAAATACTGACTGACTGTTGCGTTTATTGCGAGAGAAATTTTATGTTAAACACATCGTTGAAGCTGTGCTGCTAGTACCGATACTTATAAGCACCGAGTCGGAACAAGAGTAGAAAAGCAGTTCTGCTTTCCTTCTTCGTTCAAAATTTTAGCGTCGACAATTATGCTTCTTGTTTCTCAAATTCACCATTTTGCAAAAGTCTTATTAATAATGGTTTCTATTCAGGTGTGATGATTTATGTGAATAATGTCGAGCATGGTCAAGCTGAAGTATATGTTGTGTTGGAGGCAGCCCAGATCGGTGTTCGCATCCGCGAATCGTATGCACTTGATATTGCCCGATTGCCTGGTTATCAGGAGAGTATGGGATTGCTGGACGTTGAACTAAGTGTTCCGCCAAGATATGGAGTGGTTAGACTCTAAGTAATTTGCTTTTATTTGGTAAAAATTTTATTAGCACAGCGTCAACTTAATGTATAGTGTTTGAGGAAATATGACGTCCTAAATCAAGTGGAAAAAGAATCAGCATATACACATAGTAGATGAGATACGTGTTTTCATCATTTTTATAACTGATCCGATGCCTCCTCTTCCCGGCAGGCAATAAATTTCCCGAACTATTTTTCCTCCTCTCCCTGCTCAAACAATGAGGTTGTTTGAGGTGAAAAATATAGGCTCGACGCGCTTTTTGCTCATTATTAGTCGTATATGAAGTGTATTATTGGTTATAAGTGTGATTATTGGTTATAAGTGGTTTTATAAGTGGTTAAAGTGACAGTTCACATATGATTACAATCCGGCGTGGAATTATTCGAAAATAATTAAGGCTCTAGTAGTGAGCACACCTTGTGAATTCATCTTTTTCCTCGAGCTATGCTCGTTTCAATTGCCTCAATAGAGCGCTCGAAAGTGTTAAAGTTTAAGAGCATTAAAAGTTAGCCGAAGAGTGTTAAAACGAGCTAATTAATGAGCACTGAACAACCATTTTGTGAACAGTTCCATTCTTCTACAACACTCATAATTGGCGATGTTTCTAATGATTTTTATATCGTATACGTTCTAATTATTCATAAGTGTTTGGCGTTCAATTTTTTTTTCAGCCTCCAAATGGCGAACGCTTAAATCGCGTACGATCTACTTCGATGTTTAATTTCCCGTATGTAAGCGGTTTAATGCTACCGAACCCTGAGGGTGTGAGTGGCCTTCTTAACGTGCCACTCACCCTCAGCGAGGTCAATTCTCCGTCGCTGATTCAACAACTAGTTAACAATTGTAAGGCGAACATTGTTTTATCAGTTCGTTAACACTGTACGTTATCTCCTCGTTTTTACAAGCCAAATATCGTATTGCGTGGAATAAAACTCCAAACGTTAAAGTTTCTGAAGGAAGGATTAAGGGGTTAATGCTGGTGTTAGTTGGTTATCATCCGTGAGGTAGATGTGCGAAGAAATTTTGAAAAGCAAAACGGATGGGCATCTGCCTAAGATTATTTTAGAGGTTTTGCAAATTCCTCTCTTTCACGACCGCCTTCTTTAAACTTTTGGAAATTGCCATTTCGATGATTACAGTGTGTAAAAATTGCTATTGTTGGGAAGGGTTGATCACTTTGCGAAACTGATCGAA
>JPKZ01001382.1:0-14102 GCA_000803305.1 Toxocara canis | reverse complement strand
AATTTCATTCCGAACAAATTGTTACATCAGTATATATGTTAGATTACGACTTATAAAACACTGACTGCCCTTATTAATTAATTCGCATACATCTCATCGGTTGATGTGTGTGAAAGTAAGTAATTCTGTTACTGTACTGTTGTACACTGACGTTTGCGTTTTAAACATTACATCAGTATATATGTTAGATTACGACTTATAAAACACTGACTGCCCTTATTAATTAATTCGCATACATCTCATCAGTTGAACGTTTTTGAAAGCATATCTACGAACCTCATTATGCCTGAAAGTAAGTAATTCTGTTACTGTATTGCCGTACACTGACGTTTTGCTTTTCAGTTTAATAAATTTTTTAAATTGTTCACTTTACGCGGCAAATATTACTGAAAAAATCATCGTTTTTATGACTGAAAAAAGAATTCTGCACGAATTTTCAATGATGCAATGCGGATAGGTCGATTTTTTTACGCATTTTTATTTGCTTTTTTTACGGCACCAGCAAACGGAGATTTGTGTCCTGAATTCCTGATGACATATCCTTGTAGGTCATTTTTCTTTTCTTCTTGAAGCATTTTCCATATTTCATCAGATTACCCGCTGATCCCTTTAAAAATTTCTTCAGGCGTGTGATCGGTTAGTTTTCCAGTGTGAATGTCATAAGCCGTTAATCGAACCTATCATATGGTTTTAAAGGCTGAGGTGGCCAGCGGATGTGAAGGTCGGTGGAATTTTAGAGATTTCATGTCTCCCCTTTTTCTCTCCCTTCTCCCCTCCGCGCCCCCCCCCTCCCCGCTCTCACAACATATTTTGAAATCCCCTTGTAATATTAACGACGCTAATGCACACTGTAAAAAAGTGGTCAGCGTAGTGCGTCAAAAAAGAACGAGTTGAGATGGAAGGATTTGGCTTAGGGTTGGCGAGAGTGAGGTACAAGAGCGGTGAAATGTTGTTTGGACAGCACCAATGGACACACGATGACGACGCTTCTCAACTGACCGGCTCTACTGCAAGGAAACTGCCCACCAGATGTGATGCCTTGAACACTTTGTTCTTCCCGATTTTTGTGGTGTTTCGGATCTTCATTATACCACTGTAATATATTATTTCTCATCACTTCTATTTTTGCCCTCCTTCATCTCATGGAGCTCGCTTCATCCCCAGTCACTCCTCTTGCAGCGTAAAATTGTTGTCAAACCATTCGAAGTTAGCCATTTAGGTACGGCTCAAAGCCATTTGATCTATTGTCCAGCCAAGTTTTACAAGACTGTGATACTCCTCTCTTCTGACAATTATATTGCAACTTTCTCAACTTCCCCTTACCAGAAACAGTCTTATCCGGTAGCCATTTCTATTATACTTCAGTAGGAAGGCTTGATATTGCTCAAATTGGGGTTGACGAAGAGCGTTTAAGCATTTCGCTTTCGGTGAAACTTTTATGAAAGGTCACGCGTGCACTATTGTCACGATCCATCGCAGAAGAACACCGTGATACCGCTTCGCTTTGTGTTTGCTGGCATAAATAAAGTACAAGACGTTCTAAACGAATAGCCATCTTTCTCCACACATTTTTTCCATATTCTATATTTGTCTGTGTGTACTAGTATGAGTATATCGATTCTGATTCCTTTAATTTCATTTCTGCTAGTTTACCTCACCTCATCCATCATCTATGAAACAGTAATTTTCATGACTATCATTTACTCGAATGCCGATGGGCACTGCTAAATTTCTATGAAGATTTTGTAATTTCAGCCGGAATTGAGGGAATAGTTCATTCTACTATTGCAGAGTAATGCTTAAAAAGTGAGTTAAATTCTATTAAAGTCCATTAGCGCTATCGGTAGGATGTATTCCATGACTGACTCGATGCCTATGCTTCTATCAGTTCCTTAACCTGTATTTTCCTCTGTTGCTTTCCATTTTACTGAACTTTTTTCGCACTTTTTATTTAAAAGCCAAAAGCCACTGCGATGAGTATATTTGAAGTAAACGCAGAAATCTGAAAGTCCCCGAAAATAATGCACTATCTGAGTAGTGATATTGTGATAATGCTATACTGGTAAGCTCAGCTTTGTGCTAAAATAAAGACTACCAAAACTTGAGTAGTCGTTTTTTGAGGATAGTCGAAATCGATGCTTGTGCAAATGCACACTGTGTTAAGTTGGTGGCGAAAAAAAGGTACATAAGTAGTCATAGACAATAGTCTTGACGTTGTCTCTGCTGCAGTAAAATGAAACTTGTGCTAAAGCTCACTGTAACGGTTTCAAAACTTACTGTAAAACGTGTAAAAGTTGCCTTATCTAAATTTTTTCATCCCCCCCCCCCCCCTATCCTCCTCTTGGAACTTGTTCTTCACGTTTATACGCAACAAGTGTTTTTTCACTCTCAACTTAACGTACCCACTTAGTGATATTTAATGTTCGCTGTTTTACATGCATGATGGTCAACAGGTATTATTTATAGGGTTAGCTCGACTGGACGTATGTCGCAAATAAGCAATTACAATCGCTCTACTACATTCGTATAGTTGACTAAGCGACGACACGCAACCAATGGACAGTAGGGAAATTTAAGCCGCTGTTTACAAACGCTGCTAAGATAAACAACTGTGACAGCGCAGACACAACGTTAGGTAACACCCGAAAAAAAAACCGTTACTGAGCGGCGCATCTCCACTCTATAGTGGGGAAAATACAACACCGTAGAAGCAGATTAAAATTGCTTTTATGAATGTTTAGGGCATTGATGTACCCAGAATTCCCTACTGAGAAAGAATGCTGACTCCGACGACCTAAACGAGGAAGTTTGTGAGTTAAAGTTTTGAGACTAAGAAAAAAAGAAACTAATTAGGAAAATACAAACCGTAGGAAGCAGATTAAAATTGCTTTATGATTGTTTAAGGCATTGATGTACCCAGAATTCTCTACTGAGAAAGAATGCTGACTCCGACGACCTAAACGAGGAAGTTTGTGAGATAAAAGTTTTGAGACTAAGAAAAAAAGACACTAATTAAGGCTAATTTAAGAAGACCATAAGTATTTATCAGGGAAAGGAAAAGTATTAGATAAAAGTCACAAAAGCACAAGAAAGATCTCAATTAGTTTAGAGAACAAACAGCTTCTCTTTATAGGCGAGTGGACCAGCAAATGCGATCATGCATGAACTAACACTCTAAAATATCTTATAAAAAATATATAGATCACTTTCATTTGTCACTGCCTACCGTTGAACAATATGGGAAACTAGTAATCGAAGCTATCAAACGCATTGTCACCAACACAACTGCATGAGACTTGTTTCCGTTCAGTAAGTGATAAATAGATATGATAAATATTGCATGTTGCGAAATTTTTTAGAGTGACGATACGCTAATGTTTTTTTAGTTGTGATGAATCGAGCCGGGCAAGCGTGATTCACCAACAGCTTAACCCCACATTATTTATGGTGATATTAAATTTAGCATTCTAAGATCTACCAATACACCGTTTCTTTTCTCGTCCAATCTGGTTGATCAGCCGATAGATCACCTTTCCAGCTATCATGTTTTGGTTGGGACTTCAAAGAGCACGAACATCATCGCTTTAGTGGGTAGTTGGGGTAGTTGTTGAGTGGCCCGTATAGGTGAGTGAGTTGATTGCTAATTGTGAGGCAGCGGATCGCCACTGTGCTTTTCGACCTGCGCTCAGCCTCAAAATTCGGCGAGCGAATGCTTTGTCTTCAACCATCAATTCCATCAGTTTGTCGTCTTGTGAGCGAGCATATGTGATTGTGGAGCAAAAGTGTTTTGTTGAAAACGAAATGCTTGCTGTACACGACGTTCGACTAAGACTGCGCCATGCGTAAACACAGCTCAGTGTTGATCAACAATTAGATGAACAAGTAGTGAGGTGCGCAGAAATGTTCCCTCTAGGTGAAGTGCTCAGAACCAGTGCTTAGTAGTACGGCCGTAAATCAGATGGCCAACAAACGAGTTAGCGTGGCAATTTTTGTGCGGCTATAATGAGCTGGAGTTTGGCTGGCTACAGCTTAACTTCTTTTTGCGGTAAACATATGATCGACAGTTGGTGTGAACAAAACTGTTCGGGGATTCTGCAGAAAAACTAAGAAATGAAACGCCTTACTATGATATATTCTCATGATATAGCACTACCGTCACACTATTTTGAAGCTTCAATTAAAAACGAAATTTTTTTTCGCAATTAGTTTTATTTTCTACAACTTTGCATTACTGTTTCAAGTTACGTCCGGTTTAGGTGAAATACTGTTTTTCTTTGCATGGAAGCCGTTTATTTCTGTTTTTCGAGGGCCTACAAAGGAAAGCTTCGCTTGCATTGATGAGAATTCTACTTTTTAGAGCGCTTACAAGGAAAACCACCTATTGTATGTCGACTGATTGTTATTGGTAAAATTTTCATTCGCAAATGGTTTCCGATTGTGAAAAACACTATTGCACTTTAAAAGAACCAGTGGCAAAGCTCGATCAAAAGTTATTCATGTGTGAAAATTATTTAAAGAAAAAAGGCATTCGGAACGCTTATATTCCAGCAGCTTAGAAACTTCCGTTTTTCATGATACTTTATCATAAGGCTTCTTTTATTGAGGAACTTCAACTAAAGGAACGCTTATATTCTAAGCTTCATTTTGCTTTATTTTTTTGCAACCAGAGGCAATCGTAGAAAAACTCCGATGTTGTATTTTCACATGGAACAAAACGCAAGCTAAAGTTTTCGTTGAGCCGTATGATGCATGAGAACATGCAAATATGCGAGAGCTGCAACCGTTGCTGCAGTAATCGGTTCGTCATCTTTTTCAAGAAATTCTGTGGGTAACTGCGATACCTACACGCATAACGTGCCGAAAAGTTTGGGAAGTTAAGCTGGTTAAGGAGGTCAGTGCATACAGTAATCATGCTGGGCACCCACCGATACTCTGCGCAATGCATTACAGTAATAAAATTTTTCATTTTACACTCTCAGTCGAATTGCTTTCGTAATAATTTTCACTTAACACTTTTTTGTTCAATTATCCCAACCTATCCATTTGGTTGGCCAGAAGGTTCTTACAACTAGTGCTGAAGCGATTATACGATAGCTGCCTGTATCAGCCACAAACGTTGGCACCATCTTTGTGTCCAATCCAACATTTACAGCAATATCACATAGACTCGAACATGCGAAACAACTAAGCCTTCGACTCGAGCGATCTCGGATTCGGCCTATAGCCTGAGGCCAACAATGCGACAGTGGTCAGAAGTGCTATGGCACTGCGGCTGCATGTGCACATTATGTGCCGCTGTTTGGCTAATCCTTTTTACTGAGGCACAGCAGTTACCACCACAACCGCCAGTTCCGATTGGGCCAGTTCCTGTTCCACCACCTTTAACGCAGCCGGTTCTGCCACCACCCGCTGTGCATCCGGGTCCGTTGCCAGGACGGCCAATAGTCGGGCAGCAATTCTCCCCGTTTTACGCAGGTAAACACCACAGTTCATCCGCATATGCGCCATTAACATAATATCTTCATTCCAAAGCAAAATATCGTGGACATGACACAGAGAAAATAAAAGTTTATGAAAGACGGCCATTAAATGTTCTGACCAGTGAAGTTTATCTGAAAGCTTTTTATCTTATCAGTTTAAGCCCTTATCGGTCTGAGGTTTCAACTTAACTGAGCAATATTTAGATTGCTGTCATATATTATAGTTATTGATATCATACTTTCAATGAGTAGTCGCTATGACTCATCACAGGATCAACACCCGAGAGAATAAAGTTTTCGGTTGCTAATGGTTGACCCTTCCACAGCAATTTTTTTCCATTGCTGGAATGTAAATTTTTCTCCATCGAATTAACTTTCCAATTTTTTTTTTCAAAATTCTACATGAATGTCGTTCTGTTGAAGAAAATTTGGTACCATTCGGACCGGAAGTTGGCGATCATGAGGTGTTCCCTGGAATGTTGAATCCGGGACAAACGATCGATCTTCATATGTTCTTTCCATTTTATGGAGGTCTTTATAACTACTCCGTTGTGAGTGTTTACTTTATCTTTTTCAGAAAAGGAAATATAATGCCTTCGTCAACAGTATAAACGGAAATGTTCAAATGAGAAAAACCACAACAACAATAGCCGTATTTGGCAGTTCCATCTAGATAGTTACATGAGGATAAGAATGAATGAAACAGAGATTGCTTTTAGAATTTTAAAAGTGGACTAACCGCTCGAGTCATTTACCAGCATTGCGATGCAGTAAAATTTCGCTCCCTCCACATCTACAATATGTCAGCGAAGGTGTAATACGTGTGAGGATTGAGGTCGATTTTTTACACTTTAGAAAACATTTACTTGTAAGCAACTATGAAAATCACTTCCACGAATATATCACATTCGTTGCACTATTTGCTTGATCGTTGGATTCAGCTTAGTTTATTAGATGAAATCGCAGTTTCTAATACAAGGATCGGAATTTAGCATCCGCTTCGTTTTGGGGTGAGATTTTGGTGAGGTTTCGCGTTTCGATAACTTCTACCGAGGGTTCGTTTAACCCGTGTCGCTAAGCGCCCTTTCATGATAG
This sequence comes from Toxocara canis, assembly GCA_000803305.1. Classification (NCBI taxonomy): domain Eukaryota; kingdom Metazoa; phylum Nematoda; class Chromadorea; order Rhabditida; family Toxocaridae; genus Toxocara; species Toxocara canis. The sequence continues at coordinate 7,527 of JPKZ01001382.1, read as the reverse complement.
CATATTTACTGGTAAAAAGAAAAGCGTTAGTTCGATAAAGAATCCTACCATCAATAACTCTCTTCGCTCAGTTCAGAGCAGAAGCGGGATACGACAGCCGTCACACTGGCCTACCTCAAGCGCTTGGGTTAAAATTCTCGTTTGACCTCGAAAATAGATCTCTGAGTGAACTTTGAAGAGCATTTGTTATTACCAGAAACTTCAAATGCGGCATAAAAGATTTTGAAAGCCAGTTAGCAAGTTTACTTGCGCCGTATTTACTGTCTTAATTTCTTGGAGTTTTTTTAAATAATGAAGGGAATACAAATGCGCATCGTAATAGCGTTTTCAGTAACTTGACCAACAAATATTGGTTGATCCCTGGAGTTTTGAAGGATGTCCTTCCCTCTTCGGCTGATTTTGATTTTTTTTGAACCTCAACTATTACTTCCTATGCGGTAGAGGGCGTCATGCATATTTTTCTTGGTGCTTAATGAAGGAAGTGTGCGTACAAACGTAACAAATGGCTACTTCTAGCGATTAAAAAAAATCGAATTGAAATGAGCAAATTAACTCACTTCTTGTCAGAAAAACTGGAAATCAGCTGCTGATCTCATCAGCTGAATGGTATGCAAATAAAGGTATGGTTTGGGTTTCATCTTTATCACCAGTGTGATCGCAATTCTTCGTTTTCGCAGGAATGAACGAAAACCTTCTTTAGCCATCGGTTTCTATGACTCTCGTTCCCTCTCGAAAGATTGCGGCACGGCCAAAGCTGACTAGCACGTTCATTCTTGGATGAACTATTTTCACAACAGTTTTCAATCCAAATAGTGTGTGTTCCCTTACGGTTACAGATTTCTGTGAACGGCTACATAGGATTTGCTCACATTTTCAATCAGGGACCAGTTCTCAACGTTGGCGTAGAAAATACCGATTGGCCAAGACAACCGGATCCCGCAATGATTGCTCCGTGGCTGTGCAAACAGCAGGTGAACGCCAATATTTTGCTCATTTTGAAAACGTCAAAAGATACAGTTGATTGTTCTATACAGCCAGTGAGAGCTAAAACTACCTCAACTGATTGTTAAGGACTTTTCATTTAAAGAGTAATGAAAGAATTTTCAAATGAGCAATACATGCCATCAATAACTGAATGAGTGCGAAGCAAGTGAACGTTGAACGCCAAAAATGTTTAGCTGCAACAGTTTTCAAGATCTCGGCAAATTGATCTATGAACGGCGGAGTTGTTGTACCTAGTTTTCATGATCTTCTAGCATCCTTCTCGCATCATTCGCAATGTGCTTCACTCAAATAACTTGATTGATGAGGAGTGGTCTTCTTTATATGCGACATGTCAATAGAGGTGACAACAACAGTTATATCAGTAGAAGTGATAACAACAGTTACAGTTGACCAGCTAAAGAAAGGAGGTAATATTCGGGTGAAGATTGAAAAGAGGCAAATTGATAAGCATCATGAACTGAACGAATAAGTAGAGCTCACAATAACTGAGAGCATCTTCCCATTGCTCATAAAGCGATAGTAGTTGCACTGTACTATTTCTATTACGGTCGAAAAGGGTTTAATTGGAAGATGCTGATATTTGAAAATTTTGAGGAATCTTGATTTCAATGTACCGTTCTTACTCGTCTTGCCATTAACTTACGCCACTCGTTTTGACGCATCTGGAGGCACGCATTGGCATCTCACTTCCGATATGAATCGACTGCAGGCAAATAGTGTGAAGTGCGGCAGCTCAGTTAAATAAGAGTTCTAACTTGAACAGTAAAGAATTGGAGTTGAGGTTCTCACTGCCGTATGCGTTTTTGGGCTTCTTGTTCCTCTACTTAATGAAGGTTTCAGATAACGCAAGAGCCTCAACCTGGTCTTAGAGCAGGCGTTTTCTTTCGTCTCCTCTTGAGACAGTCTTTGTTCGGTCGACCGCCTAATGAACTTCTCAATGTTGCCGGTGCACCTGTGTCTGCTTTCTTCAATCAACCGGCCAATTTGGTACGTATCTTTATTGACTACCTCGACTACATTATGTCACTTTTAATGCTATTTCATTCTGCGTTTTTTTTTTGGTCGAAAGCAAAACGTTAAGAGAATCTATAGGAAAAAATATGGGGAAACTTTCTCGACTAAGCATTATTGAAGTGATACAATTTACTTAAATTACGGTCATATTTGAAGTTTTTTATTGATTACGGCCATATTACGGTCATATTTGAATTACGGTCATATTTGAAGTTTTTTATTGATTGCGGCCATATTACGGTCATACTTGAATTACGGTCAAAAAACAATAATATTTGAAAGTGATACAAATTAAAGTGAAAACACTTCGTTCGAAACGACATCATTTTTATAGTGTGCATTCATCGCTTTCGATCATACTTTAATAGCGTAGGGCATTTACATGAATCATAATTGAACAGGTGATTCATTTTTATCAAAACACTATCGTTTTCATCAATAAGATATGATTTATCAACTCCATAGATCAAGAGAATTTTTGCTAAACTTGATAAGTGATAACAATTATAGGCATGTCCTGGAACACCGGACTCATACATTCAGTGTAATCAACAAAGCGATTTATTTCTAGAACAAATGATGCAATGGCTTCAAGGTAAGAAGTGCTTCCAATAGATTAAGATCGAATAGACCTGAACCTCTCATGGATCTTAACTATTCATTTGTTAGTTCACTCGTCTTTTGCTTTTTCTTTTATTAGTTCCGATCTACCGAAGATAATAAACATTTGATGTTAAACACAAGAAATCGCTTTAGTTTCTCTAAGCCAAATGAATCTTTTTGAATTGTTCGATTCTAAACCCGTTCGTTCATTTATTGTTTCTGAAATTTTGTAAGAGCGATCGCTCATATTCATTTGTGATTTTGCAAAGCAATCGATTAAATACATTTGGTGCCTGTTGATATATCAACGAGAGAAAGAGTAGCACTCCTCAAATTATAGAAGGAGTCGCAGGAGCTGTGGCGTTCAGGGCAGATGCAGCTCTGGTGGTCACATGGCTGAACACGGCGTCTGGCATATCTGGACGTTTAGACTTAGGCATGGGACAACTGGCCACTTATCAAGCGATATGGTTAACTGATCAGGTATGAAGGACGGACGCTGTTGCTTTAAATATCCTGTTTTGATAAGGAAATTAATTCGAATATGTTAACCTTTTGCAATTCTCAAGCTTAATGAATTTACGACACGACTGCCTCTGTAACATAATCGAGGTTGATATTTACGGCGCAGGGCAAAGATTCACAGAGTGCAACAAAAATTCTGCTGTAAAGACCACTTTTATTTTTGCCAAAGAGGATGCTTGAATAAACGCTCTCAGTGGAGCCGGAGTCGTACATAGTGTTAGTGAACCAGATACTGATGCTTTAAGAATCAATCGTGCACTATGTCATTTAGTAGCCAATGAGCAATGTAATTTTTGGTGCATTTTGTTTGTAAGTTAAGCGACTGCAATCGCGAACACCTGGCCTATAGTTATGTTAAGTCAACCAATTAAGCAGTTTTTATTATCAATTTCCATTCCAGTAGTTTTCCGGTTTGCTGATCATCGAATTTTAGACCGCACGATTGAGCTATGTGATTCTGAACTATGATAAGCTTGGCTTCGATGCAGATGACTTCCGAATGAATTCACGAAATGGTCGTTGCCAGGTATGCTGCTAATTGATTGGAGCTGACAGAGTGCAATTGTAATTTATTGCCCGCAATCCTTTCCAACATTCTGGGCATTAAATACGCTCATTAAAAATTCATTACTAACTAACCTCATGCTTATTTTTTCTCCTCAGCATAATTCCTTATGAAAGGATGCATTCATACGATCAAACCTTCACATATTTTTGCGAAATTCTAAACGACGTTTCTTTCAGATTCCCTTTATGATACCGTAGTCAATTCCACTCATTTGATACGGGCATTGATCGGAACGCGGTAGACCATAATTTTAGATCTTGCCAATAGAGCGAGAAATCAGCGCTCATCCGGAGCCAGATTTCTTTTGAATCTTTTGAGTGAAAAAAACTTTATTACAAGTAGTTGATAAAAACATGAAAATGGAACTGGCTTTAAAACATTTGTTTAGGCATTATTCAATGGCGGTAATCACACGGGTACGGTGCCCGTCGATCCAACCATTCCGTATAAACATTCACCAAAAATATTGGCCCAAAGATCCGGTGTACCACATTTGGCTCGTGGTCGCTACATGTTTCGCGTGGATGATGTCGTACGGCCCGGAGGTTGCTCCAATAAAACAGCTGGAACATGTATGTTCGCTTCATAGGTTCCCATTTGGAAAGACGTTTTTTTACAAAATTTTTTCCACACAGAAACCGTGAAGTCGTTTAACCGCAAAATTGATGAGATTACCTTCCTTTGTTAGTAGACATAAAAGTTTAAGCTATTTGACAAACTTCTCAAAACTGCTAGATTTTACTTATATTCTGCTTGGTATAACAATTACCAGCACGGTACTGAGTGCGATTAAACATAAGGTTCCGGTGCTGTCCCATATTGCATATGGAAAGAGTAGAGGTCACAGTAAGCTTTTCTATCACTTCAATTTTCTACCAGCTACTTGCCAGGAAATGGTTCGATTATCAAAATAATCGAGAATTTTAGATCTTTGAGCTCACACGCGACCGTCATATTTATAATTAGGGTAACGAGGCAGTTGCGATGGAGTGCGACATATATGGTCCTGAAGAAATACCTTTGTAGATGCATAATACTGCGAATAAATCTCATCCAGTCTTTTTTTTTACAGATCCGATGTTGATCTACCCGAACATAGTGAATATGCTTGGCGAGACGACCGTCGACGTTAATGCACTTTGTTTGGATCGTTCGCAGACGTACATTCTCATGATCGAACAGCGTGAAACGGCCACATGCGTAGTGCTGAATTCAGCAATCGCTAGATGTTTCTTGCCACGAGTTTTCGATTGGGGTACTAAAACGGTCTACTTCCAGACACAACAAGGCAATCTGAATGCTCAAGAGGATAAAGCGTTCGTTGGATACATTTATTTTGGTAAGTTAAAATCTCCATGTGGTTATGGTTTGTGTAGCCTTTTCACATTACTCGATCGCAATCGACGGATAGCATTTCATTGTTTATCGCGCGTCTTATCTCACTTTTATTCTAGCAACCAAACGCAGCTAATGTTGACCTTTGATATGGATGCCCAATGATGACGGAAAAACCATAATTAATGATGAACAATCGTTTACCATTACGAAAACTAATTTAAGATGTGTAGGAAAAAAAGGAGCAATTTGTAGCGTAACGAATGAAATGTTCTTTAATCTCGCCACTTGCCTCAAGACTTCTGCTTTCCCTACACTCTCCAGAGATTCGCTACAGAAAAAAGCGCATTCGATGGATATGAATACCTCATCGGCACGAGGAAACAACAAAGTTTTATCTGTGTTATGAAATATTTGGCTTGAATAACTTTTCTTCTAAACTTATGCTTTCTTATGAAAATATACTGCAAATACTTTTTATTTTTCATTATTTAATTTGAATAATGAAAAGGTTGAATATGAGACAGTGATTTATTTTTAGTGCCACCGACAATTGATCCGATGCGGCTTGATATCGGCAATATATACGATTGGTTTAAGAATCCGGTTCCCTATCAGGTGGGAACATTTGTGCTTTTATGATCAAAAAAAAGAATTTCTTCTGTTTCTTCTATTTTAGATATTAGGGAATCAGTATAAAGACTGAAAATTTTACTCATTTTCGCTAATTGTTCTAGTGATAAACGGCTGAACTTCAAAGAAAACTTCAAGTGACTTGAGAACTTCAAGTGCTGAATAGACTTGAGAAATTCAAAGACTTTGAACAGTACTCATATTAGATCAAATGACTATGCAGCAAATGTTTTGGGGCTAATCGCCGATGATTATTATTATTGTTGTTGTTATTATTATTATGTGATGGATCTTTGAATGGAATACGAGCAATCGTTGTAGGTGATGGATTTAATTTGTTGAGATTGTTGCAGATAATGCCAGTTTCGTGGTATCCTCGCAATTTTACGAATCCAGATTACCTCGCTACAGCGCCAATGTTTCAAATTAGTAGTGAAGCGATGTACAATGTTCAATTGGGCTTATATGTTATCGGCTATCGAGAAGCACAAGATGATAAGGTTGATCAGTTGACTTTCTTTTTCCAAGTCAGTAGTGTGCTCTGAAGTCAGCTTTTATTTCGTTTCTATGATTGCAAATCCTCAAAGCACACCTTTATCATCCGGTCCAATTTAAAAGACCTCGTCGGCTTTACGACTCACTGCAATCCAGATCAAATGTCTAAGGACATCCACTTTTATGTACTATCAGCAAATGTTCCTTAGTTATTACTCTTAGGTGCTTACTGCGCTCTCAGCAAATGTTTTTAAGTGAGAGATTCGCATGAACCCGTTATAATGTTTCACTAAAGATGGCTTTGTTTAAATGTTTCTATCATCCAGACCTTATCTCGGTAACCAGTAATTTCAGTGCAGTCATCTCTAGCTAAATTTAAGAGGACATATTTTCAGATCAAAAAATTCCGACCGGAGTATAGAACACTCTGTCGACTGGCGACGTTCACGAACAGAAACACTTATGAATATCGTTTTCGACCACAAGAGGAACGCATCAACATTTACCAGGTAGCTTAGTATATCATTAAATGACTCGCTGGTACCTGATGGTCCTAAAATACTAATATTTGATACTTCAAATAAAAGGTAAATAATGAAGCGATGAGCTTCACTAGGGATTGCAAGGTAATTCTTTCTCATCACAAGGCGATTCTTGCTTTAGGTGGAGCAATGGTACATGGACGAGTGGGAGCGAATGAACGAAATGTACAGCTACAGATTCGGATATATGAAGCTCGCTCCGCTTAGGCCCAATGATGTCACCGGAATGAATCTTCTACCCGGGTGCGTCTCTTAACCAATTACAAGCATTTACATGTATTTATGAATACTATACGTGTTTACTGTAACCAGACAAATTCCCTTTGTCAGGAATTCCCTTCAAACAACAGGATGTGGGTGAGTGACTTTTTATTAATAGGACATGACAGATGATTATTGTTGGGTTGAAGTAAAAAGAAAAGCTACAAAATCAGCTCCTCTTTGTTTACTTCATACAAGAATAGTCAATTTTGTTGCATTTTTACAATGTGTGCTAGAAATCGAGACTGTCAGCCATCCGCGCAACGACAACAATTTTTGTAAGGCCATATTTGAGAAGGTATGGCCCGGTATTCACCATAAGTTATTGTGTATTCACAGGAGATCACAGGAATTTTATAATGGCAGTTTGATTCCATTTTACCTCCTTTGAGAGGGACAGATTGTTGAGGCGAATATTTATGTTATCGATGATAATTTAAAATATAATTAAGCTAATAGGCAGCCTCATAATTTGCACATTTCATCTTAAAGATATTTTTGAACGCTCACCTAGGCATTTACCATCTATTGTTTCAGTTTTTTTTT
>JPKZ01001381.1:485153-505396 GCA_000803305.1 Toxocara canis | reverse complement strand
GCTTCTTTTTCTGGGCTGATCAACTCGTTTCTGCTTTTGACAGAGTACTCCAACATTAGGATCAGTTCTGTAATTTTTTTTTGCTCGTTGAGGAACTACTTTTTGAAAGTGGCGAGCTGCTTAGCTACTGATGTAATTATGAAGCCCTTATTACTTCCACTGATTGGGCAGGTGGCATTAGCGCAATGCAGAAAATGTCGAAACATTATACAGGTATTCGGCCTAATATTAATGCATAAATCGGTTAAAATCGGTGATAAGTTCAAGGTCACGACGGAGGAACCAGATGGAACGTAAGCGTTAACGGCTAGAAGCCAGTCTAAAAGTGTAACACCTGCAACCTTCCTAATCATAACTGATATGTTCGCAAGTGCGACTACGAAAACGGTTAAAGTAGATAGAGGCGCTTATGTGCGAGAATCGATGAATTCAACAGCAAACAATAAATTTAACTATCTAGAGTTGCTATGAATCATTGCAGGTTAGTGAGCTGATGGCGGAAAATGCGCGTTTGGCGGGTCAGCTTCTAAAAGAGCAAAGTCAAACCGAACGGGACGCAGCACAGGAGCGCGATGAGCTGCTGCAGGAATTCACGAAACGTTTGCAACTACGTGACGACGAATGGCGCAAAAAGGTCGAAGATGAGCAACAAAAGCAATGCAAAGAAATGCAAAGTCTAAAGGATGATCTAGCCAAACGGGTGCAACTTCGGGATGAGGAGTGGCGCGCTAAAGTAGAGAGCGTGCTTGCTGCTAAAAATGAAGAGATCGAAAAACTACAGCGCGAAATGATGGAGCGAAGTTCTTCGCTGTCGGCGGAAGATGAAAAACTGGACAAAATGCGGTTAGAGCTCGAACAAAAACAAACGGAAGTAGAGTTGTTGAGGCATAAAAATGAGGCGTTAACACAGGAATGCGATCGAACGAAGGCGGACGCTTTGCGAGACGGGTACAACAATAAACATGAAACCGACAGGTAACAAATGAATATTTTAAACGATAAGGTTGCGGCGCTGTTTTAAAATCATCGCTCTTCCTTTACTTTAGGCTTGATGTCTGTGCAGCACTGATTACTTGAGTATAAATGAAGTGCAGAATATTTTAATTAATACTCCTTTGGTTGAGTTCTAAACCATAACTTATAAACTGTAATTAATTCCTTCTCCCGCGCCTCTCTCTCTCTCTCTGATTTTATCCGTGCTTTGGACACCTCATTTCATACGAAATCTTAAATTCGATATTCCCTACAATTTAGTCGCACTCAGGTCCACTCTTCTGAATTAAAACTCACCTAAAACTGTGCATCTACGGACACTTGAATTCGATGGTTCACAGTTTATCGCTGAATAAAGGCTGCGTTACCATCAATAAATATGCTCTCTTCGCCAAATTATTAAGCGTTTCCTCGTGAACGGGGTACTGTAATCAGATTGGTTCGTTACGGAGAGCGTGAAATAGGCAGTGACGCAATCGACGTGCTTCGCGCAATTGGTGTTTGACTTGGGAGAGTGCATATTTGTTTTAATGCTCAACACTCCGAACAGTGTTATAAGTGACCCATCGTTGATCTAAAGATAGAGAGGGCTGTATGATTTGCTCATCTCAGCGGTTTGTCGGCAATTGTCGAGACGATTGCCATATACAATTTGTACGGTATGGCTGGATGTCTACTACTGTAACGTTAGCATAAATAATATAATGTGCCAGTTATGAAAGATTTATACGTGGTGTATCACTGAAGTCCGACATACTACTGGTGAGACTGCGATGCACAGTTTGTTTCAAACAAGATATCATGGCGGCCTCTTAAGTTGTGCATCTCCAAAATATTCTATTTTTGCCCCAGAGAGATGATATGTATATATATACGTATATATATAGACATACATATACCTGTGTATAATACACATATATACATATATATATACATATATATATATATATACTACATATATGTATGCACACGTAAATTGCTTTCACCATGTCAGCGGCCATCTAATATACGTCGCGATGGGTTGCTGGCGTGTTATTTGCTAGCGGGTTGCTACTGAAACTTCTATAACCACAAAACTTTTACGTAGTTGGGGGAAGTCCGCTTGCTGCTGTCAGATTTTCCGCTCTTTTCCGCAGATTTTTCAGCACTGCTGCAAAGTCTTCCACTTTCATTTTCCTTCGTTGTCCATGTTTTCTCGAAAAATACAGAGTAGAGAGGTGAGAAATTCTGAGAGATGTGTCGTTGGATGGGCTGTTTTAGCTGTCTTTTCATTATTAATTTGAAAAGTATTGGCAACTGCGAATTGCAGGTTAAGCAAAGAACTTCATGACACCCATGAACGATTGAAAAGCTCGGAAGAGGAAATGAAAAAATTAAAAGAAAAACTTAGGGAGGCGGAATCGAGCCTAACAGAATGTAACGACAAAATCGCCAAGTAAGTTTTTCACTCCGATTTTTTCCTTCTCTTTTTTTGCGTCAATTCCCAAAGAAATTAGATTTCGTTCTTCTATATTTATTTAGAAAATTCGCAAAAGCTTTCCGTCATCACTTAATGCAGCTATCGATTCAGCAGTTTTGTCTCAACGCACCTATTCTCGACTGAGTTATGAATGTTTAATTTTGCATCCTTAAGATAATGCGGAACTTCGTTACTGTCGATGGCTGTACTGTCAAAGGCTTCACACCACAATATTTCTCGTTTTCGAGCTGCTAAATTTCGGTACTGGTTGCCCTGTTATGTCATCCCGTCACGAGAACGTTGTTTAAAAATGTATTATATGCGGCCATCGGGCATGCTTTTCTGCTATATCCTTCTGTCGTTTTTATGTTTACAATTTGTTTTTTCATCGTCAGCGGCAGAATTTTGAAAAGTATATTTCGCACAATTATTTTGTTCATTGAATAGTGAAGAATGGCTTGTGACGGTTGCGGTGCTAAGACATGAATATTCCTCGGATGGGACCCGCATAACTGCTTTCACACATTTGTTGATAAGATATAGGTACATACGGTGGATTTTTTTTGTTCAGATTGAAAAAGAATGGCGTCTCACCTTTACCACCTCCGCGACGTTCACATGCAGCCAGTGATGTGAGTGACATATCAATACATTCCTTAACTCCAACGGGTAACACTGATGACCAAATTAAGAAACTCAATGCGGAACTCGAGAAGTAAGTCATTTGATCTGGGCAATGGGTAATTCTCATTTGTTGTAGCGTATGTGCTCAGAGTTTCACGAAATCATAAACTGACGAAAATTATGAGTTTTTCTCAAAGGTCATGCGAACTTGCACGTGTACCGTTTTGGTTGAAATATACCCTATGACATGAGGAAATCTCATTTTGCCAGCAGTATTATGTGGAGTTATGTTGCATTCCATAGAACTGTGCGCTGCCAAATTTTAACCGTTATCGCCAGCTTCTGGGCAGAATATTTTCTTACGGGAGGCCGTTTGAGAAAGCTTGCGTGAATGTGAAGCTTACTAGCCGATGATGGAATCTCGGCTTCCTTAAGACAAAGCACGCACATTTCGTTGTTGGATGGCCTTCGGTAGCCTATTGCATCCCGTTTGAACAATTTTTCAGTCGGTGCTGTTCGCACAGTTGAGTTAAGCGTCTCCTGCTAGTTGCTTCGATCCTTCAATGCTGTTTGGGTTGTTTTTAGTCTGCAGATTGCGCATTCTCAAATTTTGGCCCAAAAATAGCGGCCGACAAAATTTGTTCCGAAAGCTGGTGATTCGCGAATTTGGTCCACAGATTGTGACTCGCAATATTTTTGATGGTGGGTGAGGTAGAGGAGAGGGGGTGGGAGATTCTCATCCACGATTCATGTTCTAAGATTAACTGGCGGTTGCCAGAGGATAGAAATGGAAATTGACGGTCGTTTTTTGGAACTTGATGATGGGTATTTGGTGAACTGTATGGTAGGTCGTTATTTTTTGTTCGATGTTTTCCTCTTCTTGGACTACATTAGCTCAACAGGTGCGAGCTGACTTTCCCATATTGGTGTCGTGGAGTGTTTACACAACATATTAGCATTCACGTAGTCCCCCGTGGTCACTTCCCCTCTGCATACGACAGCGCTCAATTCCACTTGCACACTCCATCACCATTTCCCCTCTAAGGGTCTCCCTCACTCTTACCCATCCCACTCCCTCCTCCCCGTTAGCGTCTCTTTTGTCACTGCTAACAATGAAGTATTGTTGTAATGAATGCGAGAACATTTCTCTTGCGCGTGCATCCATTTATATACGTCTGTTACGGTCGTTGCGGAACTCGATCTTTTATGCATCTGCATCCATTTGTGATACGCCTACGGTAGACCATTAGGTCTAACAACCCAGTAATGAGGCACATTGCCTACCGAAAACTTAAACGACTACGTTATAAAGGATGTATCCAAACAAGTGCTTGTCGATTTAAAACTGAAACTAATAGTTGGTGATTCGCAGGTGATTCAAATCGACTTTTTCACCAGTGCAGAGCAGACAAATCTAGCTCTGCTGAATATGGTTTAGGTGTGGATGTGATGGTAGATAAGAATGGATTAAGAGGAGTCTTCGTTTGGCAACGGTCCTTACAATAATAACCGTTGTAGAATCACACTATTTGTTTTGATCAGTTGAGCTGGCCAAGCGCTTCCCTACGTAATACGCTGCTGCAATGCCCAATTGGCATTTCTTTTCTCCTTTTACTTGGCTGAACTTATCCAACATTCTCATGCCTATCAATTTAACAAATACTTTACATTTTCTGACCTTGCATGATTCGTTTAATCATTTTGCTGGACTCTTCCTGGTTTTTGATCCAGTTTACTTCATCTTCTCTTCTTCACCTATAAATTTGTGCTATCAGTCTTATTTCCCGAAGTTTTCCTCCGAGCACATATTTCGAAACTTTCTGCATTTATTTCGAAACCAGGACTTTATTCAGTTCGTGAAATGCTTTCCTTCCCCTTATGCTTCCCTACATCCAGTTTCTTCCTGCTGCTTTTTCTCCTTAGTTGTACCAGCATGAAGTTATGCGATGTTTTTCAAAAAAAAAACTGCTCTGAGAAGAAATGATTTGAGGCTAATTCATGGATATCGGAATTGCATTGCGAATCGCAGTAAAGCGTATGGTTGAGTTGTTGGCCAACGCTTCCACGCGCTTATCTAAAGATACATAAGTAAAGGAATCGTGCGCAGTTTTTCATCTCTTCTTCCCTGTTGCTAAATAAATTTCATTTTTCTTTACTTGTTTATTCGGTGATTTACCATGAACGGAGGAAAGAAGTATCATGTAATTGCGATGCATGTGATAATTATTTGCATTTGATATGAACTTGCTGGCATGAATGGAGGAATTCTGTAGGGGCATTGTTTTGTTGCATGTGGATGCGATGCTGATTTGGTGGGTGGATAGCCTGAAGAAGGACCGCTGGGTCTCTTAGCGTGTCATGCGATAGAAACCAGTGTGCGGCTTTGGTGATCAGAATTTGCGCCGGAATGGATGCATATCACGTTTCATGAGAAAAAAAATAGCGTGATATCGATCCTACTACGTACGCGTGTCGTCCGTCAACAATATGGGGCGCATGCTGACCGATTCGAACGCAAATTTTATCTTTGATAACCAAAAGCAAAAGGTTAAGATTTTGAGTGAGAAAAGGAGTGACTCGATACCATCAAAGCAATTAGTTCTTTCTTCTTCCTAATTCCAAAATCGAAATAGATTTTGTTATACTTCGCTTGAAGCATGGACAAACAGCAAAGCCGAGAATGAGGAAAATATCTCGTCCAGTAATTCAGTAAAAATTTGTAGAGGTACTTTTCAAGAATCTAATGTTTCAAAGAAGGTTCTAAAAAATTTTAAGGTTTGAGACTTTAACTTTTCCTTGAAAATTTTTTCTGAAATGGAGACTTCTGTCCTACGAGTATAGCACACGACCGTGCGGTTGGTACGGCTTTTTCTATGGACTGCATTCATATGTCTTGCCTAGCTGTTTTCTTCTGCTGTTGTATTCGGTCTCACAATTAAGTTTATTGCTTGATCTGGCATGGCAGTATGCTTCATGTTGATGTTTTTTTCTTCTTTCTCAATGCATCCTACGTTCTCAAGAACTGTGCTACGTGCAGTCGTTTGGTTATACCACTCGTGCAGTACGCGTCCCTTCAGCTGTACCACTAGTACAAAGGAGCATCATTTATCTCTTCCACTTGTACAAGCACGTGCAATATAAGCGAAAAACCAGTTAGAATCTCAGATTCTTTACTTATCGATTTACAGGCTTTGTTTTCCTCAACACGATTGCATAGTAATGTATAATAATGCCTAGCATTGAATTGTTCGTCTTTTCAATTTACTTTAGAGGGAGGGTGGAACAGTGGGTGTCGTAAGAAGAATTTATAGCATTAACGCTCATCTGAGAGCGGCAGCCGCTCAATCTGAGCAAGCGCTTACCTATTAAACATCGTGATTGCGCATTTATTGCACTGCTGACCTCGGCTTGATTCACGCTCGAATTTGGCAGCTTTTAATGTTGAACCGTACCGCTTTTGTGACCTGAGATTGCGTAGTTTATGGCAGACAATGTATTTGAGTGCTGAGGTTGTTGTAATCAAGATGAGAACCGAATTTAAGGTTTTGAAGACGTCGCAGGAAATCTCGATCAACAATGATCGGTTCTCCTTAAATTCTTCTCCTCATATTCCACAAATTGGTTCACTAGCGGAATTAAGCATATTTTTGCTATTTTTGAAAGAACAGTTTCAAAAAAAGCAGAACCACAACTACTTTGAACTTATATCGTTTTTTGGACTCATCACAAAGAAATTCGAAATGGAATGAAGTGTAAGATTTATTTCAACTGTACATGTCAATCGCTAGCGAAAGAAAGGTTTTTGGCGAGAGGAAGCAAAGGAGTCAACATTAAAAGTTCATGCAAATGACCGTAATGAAAAGTAGTCCGGTCTTACAGTATTGTGATGCGTTATTTATTCTTCCTTCCAAAAACAGAAGATTAATTAGTTTTTAGCGTATTTGCAGTTTTTAGCCTCTCTTAATGTGCCAGGAAGAGTTGGTTGTGATGAAGCAAGAAAAGTGAGAAATAATAGATTGCTAATGTTCCCAACCGATGATTATAGGTAAATGGATAACGAATTTTCATTTGAAGAAGAAACCTTTTTTTTTTTGAAATAAATGATATTTTAGGACTAACTGAGATGAACTAAATAGGCCAGAATAATCCACGCTCGATGCGTTGCTGTATGCTCCCCTATAAAGTAGTGCATTGTGCATGCCTTGTCCGCTTCGTTGCCGGAGTATGCAAACAATATTTGCGCATCGTCTCAATGTACGAATGCATTTCGGAATCTCTTTAATGCGCAACCTAAGCAGATAAAAAGTTTTCGCTAAACGTACCGAAATCGCTACTGCTACCAGTAAACATCAACTTTCACGCATGTTCTCGTGCTTCCAAGTACTTTTGTATGGTAGATCAATTCCGCTCAAAATAATTCATTTCTTATCTAATGATTGCGCTTTCTTTAAGAAAAAAATGCCTATGCACTCTTAATGATTTTCATTCATGATTATGCGCATATTGCCGAATTCTTTTTTTTTGCAGTCAATGTTAACCTTTTGTTTACGCTCTAATCCGTTTAACTCGTTCACTGTCAACCCGTTACATACTTTCAGATATCACATATGTGGCTGATCTGTTTAGAACTTTGCATAACGATTCATATCCGTTGCATTCAACAAGCAATTTTAACTTCAGATAAAAATAATATTGTTGTGGTAAATTCTATTGCAGCCACTGATAATATTATAGTGGTTGCATTAAAATTTAAAACATTTTCCGTATTTAACCTAATATTGACCGTCAAGGTTATAAACTCGCATCATTATGGGTTTTACATATTTTTTAAGCATTACGAAATGAGGACTAATATTTTCTATAGTCGACTAATACGCATCTTTCATAGTTCTTGTCATCTCATAGAGTAGTCAGTTAAACAAATAAAAACTGATCTGATTTGATCATTGGAAGAAACTATAATACTGATGGAGTAGTAAATATTGGTATAGCACCTTTTAAGGAAGGGGAACTAAATAATAACCACAATAAGTAACAGCACCGTTTTGAGAAAAGCATTTCATTGTCAACATAAAAATCCTTTCGGATTTGTTCTCTGAGAACCTGTCACGGTCTACACTCTTTATTTGTAAAGTGGTTCCGTCTTGTTGCCATCATGATCTCTTAAACCAAATGTGTTTCGATTTCATCGTATGGCCTTTCTCAATGTACTCAACGTCGGTCATTACTGAGGTAATGTCCCTACGGGCCGGCACTTTTGTTGGCAGGGCTTGGGATCGTGCGATCACCGCAGGATAGCTACTTTCGGCAACTTTGCAAAGATGAGACATGCAGCGCTACTCTTTTGATGCATGTGTGAGGCCATCTAGCACTTTCCAGTATTTCGCTAACTGTCGTATCATTTTCTCCACTACTGTTCATTGCTGAAAAGTTTCTGGCTGACCAAGTAGTAGCTAGCTGTAACCAGTGCTCACATTTTAAAATCAGCTGTTTGAGACCTGCTGGCATTCACGCTTGTTTGTCTAGAGAGGAATCCGACATCCGAAAGCTGCGCTGACATTCCGGCATTAGTATGTGCAGTAATGATCGTCAGGTTTTCTGTTCATCGTTTAAGATTACCTTAAGTACATATAAGTCTAAGTATCCTGCTAGTTATTCCGTGATGGAGCACAACTGGTCTTCCTTGTCAGTGCACTTTGTTTGCCAGATTAGTTTCCGGTCTTCATGCCCTAATCTATTGGTAGTTAAGTTCAGTGCCGGTTGTCCGGAAATCATGGTCCTCACTTTGTTGTTCTGCCGCTTTTACGTTTTATGATGCTTACGTGGCCCACCGGTGTTAAACGCGTTTTGCATACCTTCGCGCGCATTTTATGACGTTTCTTTGTCATGCGGCACATTTCAAAGCGCACTAATGGACGTTGGCGTGAATTATGATCGTATTGAAACACGATCGGATTAGTGCTGTTGTTGGCGCCGTAATACCTTAGCATACTGTATTGTTACCGCTTCGACGGGTACTGTAGTCGAATTAAACGCATCGCATGCAATTATGCGCGCTAGGATGAAAGGGTATCGGCGAACAGTACACTCATAATGCGCACCATTTTATTGCAGTGCTATTTGCAGCGATTTGTTGAGTCACTACCATTTGACACTGTATTTCGCAGCATTTTAAGATTGCCTCATATTAATGAAACCGTCGATAGTAACTCTTAACTGAACTCCAATGTACCATATCTCTTCGAATTTAAGCCTACGCTTGAAATATGTGCATAGACATTAAATATGAGCCTAGAGTTGAGATAGCTCAGTCTTGAGCTTTTGTTTCTAGTAACGAACTGAGCAATGGCACAGCACGCTTATTGCATGAGAGAAACGGATTTGAAAGTCTGAAATCAGTCATGAAAAAACAACATCTGGAGTGCAGGTGCTAATGACTTAACCCCTCGCAATTAAACTGTTAAGTTTATATTTAGAAGACATCAAAGATGAGCGAATAAGTTTATATAATCTTAGGTGTTATCTTAAAAAATCCGTCGACCACTCGTCCAAGTACCTCTTTTAATCCACTGTCGTTTTTAAATAATTCGCCGAATAAGCGCCGAATGAATAGGAAGGCATTTGATAGGCTCAATTTTGCAGTATGGATTGTACTTTTTTATTTTGTGGCACTTGTTTCCGGTGGAAAAATTTTGCCACCTTTATTAGTAAAGTTGATGACCATTAAAAGACTTCGCTTAGCGATAAAAAGTTTTTTAATGCCGGTTGTCAACTATATTCATTGAAAAATAAAACTAGATATGGCAAATCACCTGATTTCTATCGCGTTCTTATTATAGTTACCTTCTGATCTCAACTAGGTGCATTAGGTTCACTTATATTCCACGTGCGTAACGTCCATGCTGGCTAAAACTTCAGTCGTTACTATCGAAAACCTTCAGGCGTTATCATGTGTTTAGAATTTTTTATTCACAAATGCAATTTCCGCATTCGAACAAATTTTTTTTCAGGCAACATCGCCTCATTGTTGTGCTGCGGCGAAAACTGCAGGCTGCGCAGCAAAGTTAAGTGTTCGTTCCTGTTCACTACAGATTTTCTTCGGCGATCTTCATTACCGGTACTTGTGTGTATTCTCTTCCGGGGACCTCTGGATTGAAATCCAGGCACGTGTCATTGTTTGATTTTGTTTCGGCCTTTAATTTTCGGCAATGCATTATAGTGGTTACAATCTTTGAGAGGCACTCATCGTAGTCGAGCTAATAAACAGTGCTCTCTGTTGTAAGGCTTTCTATTTCATAACTGTTCGCGCTCATAATTTTGCCTTTTATAAACGAAGCTTGCTTTCAAATCACAAGTTACTTTATTTGCCATTCCTTCATTAAGAGATTCTTCAACAAGCAAATATGGAGTCGTGATCTCAGATTGTGTACTATGTTGAATTTAGTGATTCTAACGTTAGATGAGATACTCAACTTTGAGGCAGAAATGTTACGCCAACAAATTTCTATACGAATCGTATAGAAGTAGATAGCAAGATAAATAAATTTGGGATCACTAACGTATAGATTTCTATTTCATGTTTTTTTTATAATATTATAGAGCCAAAAATGAGCAATGTGATTTGAATGTTCGTTGAAAATTTGTCATTATTTTGTTCCATTCACGTCTCAATATTGTCTATCGCCTTTCTTTTCTTTTCCTATCTATCGCCAAAATTTCGTTGTATAATACGATAGTAGAATCGGATGATGTTTTATACACTTATACTAAATGGCTGTTTTGGCTACTGAGAATTGTCTTTTTCAAGAGTCATATCTTTATTCTTTTAAAGTGGGATGACCTACATTGGCAGCAAATTCGAAATTTTATTTCATTTCAAGCTCCCTCGCAAGTATATTACAGCTAAATATGTAAATTTATCCCCGTTTGTTCAGTAAGCTTTTTTCAGCTGTGAGGCACTTAGTGATCTTTTCTCTTTACGATTACTCTTCCCACAGTCGGTGTGTGAACTTGAACTACATAATACAGAGTTTTGACAAAATTATACCGGTGCCTAAGCGTCAGATATAGAATAACCTTACTAGTGCTTTTTGGGATTTTTCCCGAAATTTCAAAATTTTTCATTAATCTAGCTTGACGAACTTGCCAGTACAAAAAACTGACAGAATGGCAAAGAGGCAGTAATAAATTATTTGAGAGCTGCAGGTTGCACTAAGAAAAGTTACTTTCAAATGACTTGAAAGCCCTTCACATCGGCTGAGGTTTTATCTGTGGCCTTTTTCCACTTTTCACAATGTCCGTTTTGGCTTCCTTTTTTTGTTGAAGTTAATCGTTTGCATTTTCTAGTAGCAATGATGAAGCGTGCAAATTATGTGCTGTTATATTATGCATTCGATTTACTTCCGCACACTGCGGTAAACGTAAGTGGAAAATGGGTTAGGTTTTATCTGTGGCCTTTTTCCACTTTTCACAATGTCCGTTTTGGCTTCCTTTTTTTGTTGAAGTTAATCGTTTGCATTTTCTAGTAGCAATGATGAAGCGTGCAAATTATGTGCTGTTATATTATGCATTCGATTTACTTCCGCACACTGCGGTAAACGTAAGTGGAAAATGGGTTAGGTTTTATCTGTGGCCTTTTTCCACTTTTCACAATGTCCGTTTTGGCTTCCTTTTTTTGTTGAAGTTAATCGTTTGCATTTTCTAGTAGCAATGATGAAGCGTGCAAATTATGTGCTGTTATATTATGCATTCGATTTACTTCCGCACACTGCGGTAAACGTAAGTGGAAAATGGGTTAGGTTTTATCTGTGGCCTTTTTCCACTTTTCACAATGTCCGTTTTGGCTTCCTTTTTTTGTTGAAGTTAATCGTTTGCATTTTCTAGTAGCAATGATGAAGCGTGCAAATTATGTGCTGTTATATTATGCATTCGATTTACTTCCGCACACTGCGGTAAACGTAAGTGGAAAATGGGTTATATTAGGAAGGAATAGAACAGGTTGTCCAGTTTGGCCGATTAGTCGAGAGTCAGCGATCGTAAGGCAGCAAATATTTGCATTTTGTTTGATCTCTAAGATTTCGCCAACGAATTCCTCGGCATGACTTTCATGCAGTTCTTTTTTCGGAATTGCGTGAACTGAATAAGCAGCACGAAAGCATCTTACATCTGCTAATGTTGCTATTACTTGTGTGACTGCTCTTTCATAGGCATATGATATGCCCGTAAAATAACCATCGCTATAACCCACGCCTTACGTTCATTTTGTAGTTCTGATCTATGTGAAAGGATTAAGTGATTCTTTCTGACTAAGAGTGAAATCAGTAAAATAGTCTTTTGTCTTTTGATGCTCATTTCCCGATAAATTTGTTTAACAGGTTATAAAATTTCAGAAATTTCAATATCCTTTCCCCAATATTTTGAAGAAAAAATGGAAGTCTCCACGAGCGTTTCTCTTTGTGTACGTGAAATATTTTCCCCGAAAACCTGTACATCATATGAGTCGAATGCTTTTTGGGGCTGTGATCGAGAGATGTGGACAATGTGAATGGGTGTCGCTTGTTGGGCGTTTATTTACTTTTCTCGAGCTGTGCCGGCGGTGCGCTGACTGAGGGCTCGGCTTGGTTGGTGAACGAATATAAAAAAGGACGGCAGCTTATTCGTATTGCTTGTGCTTCAATCGAACCGGATTCTATGCCTTGCCAACGACTAACGAGAGGAGAGAATCCGCTTTCTGTGTACGAGAAAGAGAGAGAGAGACGTGAGGAGTAGGCGATGGCACAAACGGACTGACAAACTGACTAAGTGACTTTTTTGCATAGCAGAGCTATTGTGCGTATTGCGCATTGGCGCACAACAGTACGGTATGTAGAGTGAAGGCGATGTGAAAGCTGTAAGGCCGCACCATGCAAGTGACACTGTTCTGTAGAGCTTGCCTTTTCTTTGCATTTCAAAATCACCTTACCAACCAACGGACCGGTCCTAGGTTCTGTCGTTGAAGAGCAAACAACTGAAGCGGGTGAGCAACATATTGCTCGATGCATTGCAAAAATAGCAGCATTAACTCTAGGTTGATTTTCACACTCATATACTCAGTGCATTCAAATAAATTAATAAATATTGACGAGCTTTACTAGAAACAGAAGTGCAGAAAGCATCAGGATGATCATATTGGCAACTTTTTCAACGATAGATTAGGAATAGTTATGTAAAACTGTTCGGTAGTCGAAATAGACATTTTTCTTCCGCTGCGCTCAGGAAAAATCAACTATTGTAAAGCCGGCAGCGTAACAATGTGATTTATTTTTACCACAAGTCTCAGCAAGACGGTCGATATTTTATGTGCTTTTTTGAATACCATTGGGGATGAGAGCTGTTCGCACATGGAGCGAATGAAGATTTCGCCCGTCGTCATACAGATTGTTATCGATCATACTGTTAGCCGAACTGAAATTATCATCACAAATGCATTAGCGATGATTTTGTTTGTTTTTTGCTGAAGACAGTGATACGGTGACAAGTGATATGTTTGAAGGGAGGTTAGTTTAAGTTGCGCTCTTGTTGATCACATAATACTGATGCGAGGACGAATAACGCAACGTGACTATTGCTAGGCATACGCAGCAGTTCAAACATTTGCGCAGAACACCGCAAATATTGAAATATTCCGCTACTACTCTTGTGCTTCTTCTAATATTTGTCATATAAACATAGAAAACAATGAAAGATAAACAGTTTTGCCCCTATATATGCTAAGGCGACGACACAATGCTGACGTGGTTTCAGTCCGTAGACGGGCATCTGCAGCTGTAGCTCTCTCTCGGCGCGATCGAAATCTCGAAACTCCTCTTTGTATCTTAGGTGCTCTAAGATACGCATTCGTACCTCCTGTTCGAATTATCACATTCCGTTAACGAAAAGCTTCTATCTGTACTTGCCATCTCGCGTGTTTGTAGGGTTAGTTCTTTTATTGCGTGACTGTCATCAGCCTAAGGAACCTTTAGCTGCTTTATCGTACTTGAACGACTGTTAGATTTATTGCTTTCCTGCAATTGAGGAGCCATTCCCAGACTATGAACGATTGAAAGTGATTGATGAAAGAGTATTGTCTACTCAGTGATTGCACATATGACGTCGCAATAGACTATTATTTCAGCAACATCTCTACAAATAATTGTTTAGGGCAACATTTGTTTCTCATTCGTAGACCAAAAAACAAAAAATATCTCATTTATGCATTGAAAACAATTGTAATTCAGAAAATCAAATAGTTAGAATTAGAATCTGTTAGCAATGCGCACAAATAGCATTCTTCCTGCAGCGCGTTTTCGTCATCAGCAGAACCGCCTCGTTATTTTTGCGTTTCATTTTTGTTTCACTCATCCGATGCCATTCTCTCTCTTCCCCTCTCTCTCTGTTGTAATTTGTTGCCTCTGTGATAAGACTCGCTAAAACATGCATTTTATCGTAACAGAATGGGAAAATCGAAACTAAGGAGGTCATTTTATCTTTAGTTGTTGGTTTTAAGAATATCTTATTTTCGAGTTGTATATATTTGTTTTTAAAATACCTCCAAAACGAAAAAGACTGGGAACGTATGGACATCAAGTTCACTTCTAAGTTGGAAAGGTAGCGTTGAACTTATTGCTGAAATTCTTTCACGGATGATGCTTCTCTTTGATAAATCTATGACTGTTATATAACGAATGAGAATTGATGTGATCGGCTGATTATATTCTATGACACAGCTCACTTATTGTATTTCCATCCACTCGCTATGTGCATTGCGCTCTCTCCATGCCTGTTTTATTCAAAAAGATGTTCATATCATATAGCAGTAAGGGTAAATGCGTGTTTAGAAATCCCTCTGATAAGTCTTCAAAAATGATGACATTTAAGTGGTGTTGAATTGGAAATTTGGCTGCTACGTTCTGTGCGGAGGCGCTTAACAACCATTTTTGCAAGTATAAGTGCTTTATAATTGGACTGTAATCTTAACAAACTGGAACAAAATATGCTTGAGAAATTCGTGGTTCAAATATCTGCTCTGGTAATAGAAAGAAGTGTTTTCGTAGACAACTCAACGGAAATGTTTACAATTTTTTTCAGAAAATGACCTGTTTACATAAACTAGCAAATTCGATGAGTTATTGGTTGCTTATCGGGATTACTCAATCAGATGAGTGAACTCTGCAGTGTTCAACAGAAATAGTTGATTTAAATTGAGGTGCTATTGCAGAGGAATAGTTTTGGCAAGAAACGAGTCTAAATGATCAGTTGTTAATTTCCAACAGATCCAAATGTTTTATTGATTAAATTATGATATGCGTTTCGTAAGGTCTGTAAACGGCATAAAATAAATATTTATGAATAAGAATTATCGTCTGTGATGAGTTAACAAGGCCATTCACTATAATTTGGAGTGTTATTGAATTCATCCCAATGACCAAGCTGAGACGGCAGTCATATGAGTTTCGCCATGGATTTTACTCTCTGAGGTACATGCAACAGCTGCAGTAGGAAGGTTTTTATGATGTGAATAAATGCATGCACCTGATCGCCTTCCATGGGCTGTGTGCCTACATTGTTTGCTGTTCGCATTCTTTACATTAGGGAATTTGCTAAGTACGTGCTTTTCGTTGGTTCACTTTGACTCTCCTCACATCAATGTTCACTTCACTTGTATTCATAATTTTTTTGCGAAGTTGTGTAAGATTGCATTGTTTTGTTAAGACACTTGATGAAATAAATATTTATGAGTAAGAATTCTCGTTCGCACACTTTATGCGGCAAAGTGATAGCGGTAGAGTTTTAATTCGATCAAGACAATTCGAATTTCAAAGTAACTGAGATGGTTAAGTTTTAGTGTTGTAATGAGTCGAAAACAAATTTAAATTTTCTTTAACTTGTTCAACGGTTGCATTTGGACCGATACGAGAGGTTTAAATTAAAATCGCCACAGGGATCTCGATTTTGTTAGGTGCAATACTTGGATCTCTTCATGTAGCGAAATTGAGATTTGTTTCAAAAGCAAACATTACGGTTGTATAATATGCTCATTCTACATTACATTTTCTGAAAACAGATGGAAAATATACAAAAGATTTTTCTGTTTTATTTGGTTGCCCGTATTGGACCATACACTTCGACGTTGCTTGATTTGGCAGAAAAGTATTCGGTATAGCAAAGCGTTCGTCCTCAGTCTTCCGAAGCATGTGCGTTGAGGCCACTACTGCGGTTTTTTTAACCGAATTAACTAAACTACAATGAAGATGACCGCTTTCAAAACCATAGTTTTATGGTTTAGTCATACCTGCGCATGGCGGGTCATATTTGATGAGTAACGCAGATATATGGCGCGAAGGGAGTGTGAGAGCGCTGAGGTCGTTATGTTGAACTCGGCCACCCGTTGACGAATGTTTTCACACTTAATGTTGCACGCCATAACAAGTGCTGTCCCATTGTGTCAACACCGGTGTCCCTCACCGATGTGTCTTCTTGTAATATGTACACACAAATTAACCTTCCGGCCACTACTTCATTCATTTCCTTCTTCAGTCGATCTCACACGATGAAACTTCGCAATACATCACTCGCATTCGCTCACCTGGGATCATATGATGGGGGGAGAATACAGCACTACTCACACCACAAGAACCTGAGCGTTTTCTTTTAGCCGATCCAATAGCTCTTCATATGAATTCGTTCGGCTTTATTGAGAAGTCATCGATACTGTTTTTTTTTCAGCAAAGACTTTACGGGATTATTGTCAAGTAAGCCGAGATTTTTCTTAGGAAATATCACAAGGCACAGATCTTATCGACATATAAAGAAAACTGTTGATTCAAATTGATCTCTGTATGCTGATATAACTGCGACGCTACCTCATAACACTCTTCGAGTGCACAGCAAACTATCAAGAATATTTTCTCGGCGTCATTAACATTATATTCAGCTTTCAGTCTGGAAAATACGGGGTACTATGGGGATTTACTTCATTCTATGCAAATAAATTTTCAGGTAGCGTGAGTTTGGAATTAAAATTAATCAGCATCGTTTTTACGTGAAATCCCTTCGATTGTCGGTCGATAGCACGGCAGGATCACTGCAGGCGATCCGTTCATGGGGCATTGAAATGTGCGAATTTGATTACAGACCGATGGTGGTGGCCAAAAGCGGAAAACGTGCTATCAAAGAGAGCGGAGGAAAGGCACTTATTGGTTGCTGTCTGCCTCAGGGCTATTCATAAGAACGTGAGCGCAGTAAATTGCGTGCACGCCTCATCCCACGCTCTTGTTCCATACAATCACATGCGTTTATTTTCTTAAATTTCTTAATGCGCCCTTTTCGATAACATATATGTGAGCACAGTTCAGATGAGGCCAG
The DNA here is from genome assembly GCA_000803305.1 of Toxocara canis. Classification (NCBI taxonomy): domain Eukaryota; kingdom Metazoa; phylum Nematoda; class Chromadorea; order Rhabditida; family Toxocaridae; genus Toxocara; species Toxocara canis. Next base: position 487,938 of record JPKZ01001381.1, on the reverse strand, counting down.
TTGCATTATGTGGGAACTGAGCCTAGCAGAGGCTAGTAAGACCATAGATCAAAAAACCCTTCAGTTCAAGTCGTTTTGACGGCGGAGGTTCCGTCCGAAGCCTTTGAGGACGAAGATGCTGCTATCCGGAATCGTTCATCACTTCCTGTATGTCTCCTTTATTGCGAGTAACGCGTGATCTCGATTCAGATCTTCAAAGAAACATCTGCAATCATTCACTTATGCATGTCGTTTGTTTTGTAATGCTTTTCAACTGTTCGATAATCTGCCTTCATTTGCTGCACACAATAAAACGCCATCTTTAGGGCTCTTTAATGTTTCGCAATTTTTTCGTGCCGTGCTTTATTCACCTATCAGAAATTCGCAAAATATTCTTGTTATGCCTTCTTTTTTGCTAAGTGCTGCACGATTTTGTTGTTAGTTTTGAATTTCTCACACAACTTTTCACTGAAACCCCAGTTTGTGCTGGATTGAGCAAAGTTTGCCGCTGGAAATCATGAGTTATAAGATGAAGAGATGAACATAGTCATTAGCATTTCTCGGTCTCACCTTTTCGTTTACGTCTGTGCCATAAACCAGAATAATATATCTGCGGTATTATAACCTTACCACCTCTCTTTAGAAACTCGGAGACAAAATGCCTACACTATTTCAGCTAAAAGAAAAGTTCAACTCGGAATGCCACTTGAAGAATATGTTACGCTTGACTGAGGTGAGTTTTAGTAGGCTCAGCGTTTTGCACTTTTGTGATTCAGTGGATTTCCTTGGTGAATTGCTTTAATGAAATCTGGATGGTACTAGGGGGATGAAGGGCGATAGTGTATTGGTATTGTCTCACGGTTTAAGGCGGCATTTTTGTTCGAAGAGAAGGGAGGGTCGGCTTGTCGAGAGGGTCGACTAATGAGCAAATGCTTGGCATTCGCTATGCCGAATCTACAGCCCAACAACAGCTCACCACCACTTCACAACCACTAAACTGCGCAACACAACGCCGACCGCCTCATTCAAACATTATGAACGCACAATACTGAACAACTTTACTCATGCTTCCGTACAGGCGTGTCGTAAAATTCAACCCACTGAATTTACAAAGTGCCTTCCTATTATGGATGGATTCCTCCGCATCGCTACGAAAAACCGATTAAAAAGGAGCTTTAGCAAAGGAGAAAAGTAATGATTTGGAAATCATACTCATAAATTTGGTTGCCTCAGCAAATATTACACGTATTCGACTTTGGTGCGAATAACAAGTTTTAGAAGCACATTGCTGATATAGAAATTTTGGTTGCAATTTCGTTCCTATTGTCAGTTCTATTGTGACGCAAAAATCTGTCAATATTGTCTAAAAGAAATTGCGCTTTGCATACGCTCCTAACGAGGTGAAGGGGAAAAGTGGGATGGAAGGAGGAGCGAATTTGAATATCATCGAGAAAGCATTCGTTCTGGTGGCTACCTACGTTGTGGAGGGCTGACGTGGTATTATGCTCACGCTCAATATTTGGCTGTTCACCACTATCGTGGCTTTCATCAAATTGATCTTCGCGAGTTTTGTTCAACATGGACTGCTTAGTAGCCTGGCTTTTGTCGGGAAAGGTCGACTTCTACAGATGGATGGTTAAGCGGGCAAATCGACCGTCTGAAATTCGTTCTTTTCATTCAACCAATAAGACAAACGAATTATAAGTGTAAAAGCATTTGATCATACTTGATTTGCCATTTCGCAAAGAAGACCATTCTGATTGCTGCTACCGGTTTTCATATATTACATATCAGTGCTCGCACTTATTCTATGTAAGTGCTGCCGGATTATTGTTGGACTTATTTTAATCGGATTTTTTAGACCCAATATCAGCTGGTGTGTTTTCATCCGAATATTAAAACAGTAAACATTTTTTAAAGGAATCAAGTTTATCAGAATAAAATCATAATGAAATTAACACTTCTCATCATAATTTGTTTGCTGAATTGTACGAAATGCCGTGAGATTATCGCTGCTCATAAATGACAACAATTTTCTTGAGAAACGCATTATATGTCGCATATTATTTACTATCATTTGTTTCAACCATTTTATTTGCTTTAACGCTTTACACCCTATAATGTTTTATTTATAAGAACATTTACAATAACCGATGTGAATAAATGAACAAAAGAAAACAAAGAAAACGCTTTGCAATTATTGAATACAACAATACGAGAAGGCTTTATTGCACGGAAGACAATGCAGTTTCCATTTTTTTTTTAAATTAACGAAATAACTGCAAAAAAGCTGATTTCTGACTTTTAGAAACACTAACTTCAAAGGTTTGAAGGGAAAAAAATTGAACCGAACCATCGCAATAACTGTTTAAGAGAGACAGGGCGAGAGAGAGAGAGGAGTGTGCAAGAAAAAGCTCTATATGATGCAGTTATCGGAACATATTCAGAGCATGAAGAAGACTGAACAAAACGTGACATTTTCGAATGCGAATCTTTTTAAGACTAAATCCAATCAATATCTGTTAGTTTCTCATGTACAGTTTCGTTATTATTATCAATTACCTTTAAAACCTATACGAGCACTGATTAAGTCTTCATTTTTGAATTGAATATGCAAACTTCTCATTCTTTTTTTTAAAAAAATAAGCTCACTCTGAGATCAGCATTGATTGACATTCAATATCGCCTGCTACAGAGCCATTTTGTAGGTATTACTTTTTGTACGTGCAATCTATTTATTCTTTTGGTTGCTAAACGAGAAATGATCTAAACGCGATCATGTCCGTAGATAGGAGAACATGGAGAG
>JPKZ01001381.1:467636-485122 GCA_000803305.1 Toxocara canis | reverse complement strand
GGAGTAGGAAGAACGAGAATAGATAAAGATGACTGAAACTATTTCATTAACAGTCACGCGATTAAGGGCATATGATGGAATTAGAAATATAGATGAGACATCGATACTAGATGTCAGTTGTACCATCGATCAGTGCCCATTTCACGTAATGACGTTGCGCAACCCATATGTTAAAGTTTTACAGTTCCATTAGCGTTCAATGGATGTGGTGGCACTGAGAGATTATAAACATGTTCGCCAAAAAGTTAACAAAAACTTTGTTTTGATTGTTTCAGTCGCACAAAAAAAAAAAGAAACAATGAAAAACAAATGGCTTTCTTTGTCTAATCATAAACAGGATTCGCACTGGTTTTATAGTTTTACGCGTTCCGTTCATCACGATTCAACTTCACAGTCCTTCTTGGCAATTAAGAATTCTGGAAAAAAAAGTGCATTGCAACAATTTGGCTCATCATTTAGGATGAAAATGAATACAGCTCAAGAGGAAAGAAGATGTAAAGGGAAGCGCAGAAACGTTGAGAAACATGCAAATTAACGGTTCGATGAGCAGTTCTAATTTGGGCGACATTGGAACATAAAGGAGTTCTTAAGGGCTGAGATAGATCGACAAACAGAGAGCATTGCACAACATGAATAAGGCAGCATGTGATCGAAAATATCAGCCACTAATAGCGACTTCTTTTTCCTCAAAATAACGACCACTAGTACTTCCTTTGAAGGGCGTCATTCAGTCCGCCATAAGCATACATGGGTAGGATAATCTCGAATAAAACACCTTAGTAAATAAAATTTGTTCGTCGAATTAGGCAGCCTCAAAAATTTCAGAAGTGCACGAGGGCGCTCCATTTCACTTCAGTTGATACTTTGAGAAATTTTATTTTATCTTTTGCAGGTAGGATATAGTTTAATTCGAGTTCTCATGTCGCTTTGGTAACTGTAATATAATATATGATTTCTTTCCAAAATTTGACACATTTCGAAAGCGCAGAACTTTAGAAAATTGGCAAATTTTGGAATCGAGTACTCTGAACGAATGATGCACTTCCTTTTCAACTTTTGCAGTATTTGATAAACATGTAAAGTGAAAATGCTAATAGTAAAAGTAGTTAGATACAATCTTTTAGACATTTTTAATATGATGGATTTCTTCTCCTCAAAGCGAATCGACCTAATATCTTGCACGCAGATGTGCTTCACGGTCTTTTCCGCTAGATACTATGCTGAGTCGAAAATAACTTAAAGTCAAGAACTTCGAAGACATACACCTCGCTTTAAAAAACATATATGTTGCAGTGTTGTGAACGTCGTTCATAGAGATAAAATTAAAGCATCGACGCTAACGTCTCTCTCCATTCTGAATATAACGATGCGGAAGCATACAACACATTGGCACTTGACTATGCATGTGAGGAAAGCAATAATTTAATGTCTTAACAGTGAATGTCTTCAACAACAATCATTTTGGATGTACAAGCTTTGTGTTGGTCCATGAAATAGAATAAAACCGATGAGAGCGAAAAAAAACGATGCGAAAACAAGATCTAAAACGAAAATTCGAGCAGAGATGAAAATTGATATGTTTCGCAATTTCGACGAGTGTTTCGTTACTAGAGAGGCGCAAAACATTTGTCACCAGAAGGCTGAGATCGAGCTACTCGCATGACTGTGCTCGGAATCAGTCGGACGAGACCCGATACGGATGTGCTGAAGGGAGTGAAGAAGCCGCGGTGTCGGTTCGTGCTTCGCTATCGTCATAAATTTGGCAGAGAATTTGGATTACTCGAACTGAAAAAGATTTTTGATTGAAAACATTTTAATGGTCGTCAGTGTTATAATCTCCTAGACTAAACACAGAATCACTGTTTTCGAAGTAATGCTGAATTACTTACGTGGCTCAGAGTCTTCTCACTGGCTTACTTCTTGCATTTGACGATGAGTAGATCCTCCATAGAAAAACGGAAAGCTAAACGAGCAGGACAAACAGCTTGGAAAATTCTGTCCAAGAATATGTGTAGTGAAGCAAATCAAGAAGCGTATAGTTAGATAGCAATGAACCTGTACAATGTTTGTTGGTAAGGGTAATCGCTGAGAGTGGCGGACGGTTGTGCGGCGTACATGTTATTATAGACATTGTAGTTGTCGATGAGGTTTCCGATACGGAAAGCACTTGGTGTTAGTGCTGGCAATGCGGTCTGCGAGAGATCCGCAACGCCTGGTACGGTGCTGTTCGAGTAAAGTCCAAATGACGAATACTGGGTCGCGTAGGGATTCACCTGAAGTGATATACACATCCGCAGCTGATAGAAATGAAACCTACCTGGAATTTTGCAATGGAGCCTGTACTACATTAACAAACAACTTTTCGCTAAAAGTAATGGTCGAAGTCGAACTCTCAGAACTAGGATGAGAAATGAATTGTACAAGACTTTACAGTTGTAAAAAGATGAAATTATCTAATCCTCTCACATACATCAGTTCTTGGTCGTCATAGTGATAGACACGAAGGTGCCTTTACCTGGCAAGTTAAGATATCGCCTCAAGAGGAATGTTCCATTCCGAATCATGAATCATGGGTCGACGAATCATGAAGTAAGCAATAGAATCACCATACTCTCATAAGGAATTCTTTCAGCATTTCAGCAGACTGCTCGGAAACTGAATGATGCTATCATAGAAAACGTGTCGTTCGAAACTACATCTATACTCCTCGACGGTCAAATGAAATCGACACGTACCGGTACGGAACCAACGGCGGATATAACGCTAGTTGGTTGACTGCTGGATGCAGAAGTGGGCATCGATGATGTTGTTGAAAGATGCTGTTGCATCGATTGTATGTTTTGACTCGGCTCGCTACTGCTAGTTTGTAGAGTTGACTGTTGCTGTTGTTGCAAAGCAGATGGATCGGTTGTCGTCCCACCTGTTTCTGACTGCAATAAATGCGATCAAACGTGCTGCTGTTAGAGGCTGTAGAGATATAACTCTTTGGAAGAAACGTAAATGCATGGATCTTGGTTTCATTCCTACATTCTAGTAACACACTGATATGTGGCCGGGTCTCAGGTCCAGACGTTAGAAAGAATGAAATGACATTCCCTCTTCTACTCCTTTTTCTTCGCTCGCTATCGTTAGCTCATTGTACTATAATCTATTAGGCTACCAATAAAAATCAGGCAATATCGGTTCAAAACCAAAACAAACTAGTAAAAAATAGATAAGCTATTTTAAGTCAAAGCCCTACTACTAACGAACCGTTTGAAAAACAAAAGAAACCATTGCAAACAGAAAGTCATATATATCAGTGAAGTTTGAATTCAAGAAAGAAAGACTCATGTGACTCATAAAGTATCCATGGGAAGGTTGCAACTATTCGAGAACTGCTCGTACTCATTGAGCGAACTACCTCGCTTGTGGGCGAGCAAGTGCTTGTTGGTTGTTGTTGCGTGGCGAGCGACGACACCTTCACATCACTACCACTCGTTGCCTTCGAATCGCTAAACTCAATATCGTGCTCTTCTTTGACTGAAGTCGTTCGAGTATTATGACCATTCTGCAAAACAAGTTTACCTTTCAGATATCAGATCCCCTCAACACAATTTTCGAAAAATTCTTTTTAGAAGACTACTTCCGAAGTCTCCAATGCAATCGACCAATAAACCTCATCACGGTTTTGACCTCCAAACTTAAAAAGGGATCATGACGTCTGCCTAGCATTTGCTCCGAATTTTTAAGACGCATCATGTATCTAGGCGTCACCTTGCTTGTTAATCCTATACGCGTTTAAAGGAAAAAATTCAATGGCACCAATGACTAATGAAAATAAAAATGGCACGAGGATACAGATAAAAGAGCAATCTCAAAAACGTAGGCATTCCGGGAAATTTTAAACATGCAACTCTCTGAGCATTTATTCTCATCAACTAATTTTGTTGACTATGTGAAACAAATGAAATGGCGATTCCATGGATTCCATGAGCTTATAGCGACCAAAAAATGCTTCTAGAAATAATCAATTGACAATTCAACTGAACGTTAGAAAAAAAAACAAGAAGGAGCTAGCTAACCACTTTGCGACTCCTCGGTTTTCCATCACCAATCTTAAAACGTTTTTGCCGGCGTAAATAGCATCCATTTTCGAACATATTGCCGCAGTCTTCATGCAAAGTCCAAAAGCTTCCTTTGCCCGGTTTATCAGGTGTCCTTTAAAATAAATATTTGTCCTTTGAGAAAATCTTTTTGCACATCAGATACTGAATTTTCATTTTTTTTCAATTACCGCCGTTTCGCAAAAAATAAATTTCAACAAGGCAAATCTGAATATCTTAAACATTAATAGATGAGAACTTGATCAAACTTAAAAGTGAGCAGTGTTGTGATCAAAATAATCAACAGTGAACAATAACTAACCGTGGAACTTTGACGAAACAATCATTAAAGCTGAGTGAGTGTCGAATTGAATTCTGCCACCTGAAAGAACGTACTGCAATCAATGATCGAGAGTTTAAAAAAAAAACAGCTCCAAAAATTCCGTTGTTGTTAGCTAATGGCAAGCAAAAGAAACGAAATCAAGAGTAGAGATTGTTGAGGAAATGGTGAAAACGATAGAAAAAGATAAGATTGTGATAACAAGGGTTAAAAGAGTAGAAATAAAGCCAACTTTATCAGCATTCGTTTCTTACCCTCACTTCCACTTGTTTTTTTTTTGCACTGTTTCAGAATATAATGGTTCAAGAGGGTAAACCGAAAACATACTGACTTTCTCCTTAGAATCTACGCTTTAAAATGCTCAAAAGAACGAATCATTGAAGGCTTCATGTACTTATGTAACGGGAATGTATCCTTAGAGGTATTCAACAATTTTATCGAAGTGCAGAGAAAACAGTAACCGAAAAGGTTTATGAAGAGCATGATATGGTTTTTCCCATGATTAGGACTGTTTCCAAAGTAGACAGGATGAAATTAGTTTACGCTTGAGTTTAGCTGAGGTGATTAGCGAATAAACATGCTTTCGATCAAAGAGGAACGTTACGCAGATGTTGACGAAAGTTTAATGATGCTAGCAAACTATAAACGATATCAGAAGAGGCTACTCTCATCATTTAAGTTTCATCCAGTTAGTTCGAATAAGTATGCAAGCTGAAATTATCGGAGCAACGGCACTGACCCGGCTGACCTTTGCTGGTTCTGTCGATAGTATGCGTAATTATCCATTATAAACTGGTAGATCTCCGACAGCGTTAGCATTCTTGATTCGGATCGTTGTATAGCCATTGTGATTAGCGATATATACGAAAACGGTGGCTTAGCGTTCCCTATTTTACCGTTGTAATTGCGCATTTGCGCCTGAAATGACGTTATCGTAATTCATCTTTTAGGCACGCAGCATTTTAGCGGCTTAAATGATGTTTTTTTCCACTTTTAAGCAGACTGATCTCAAGCAGACTTCTCACCTCTGAGACTCCTATCAGGGTTCACAATCATCCATTAATTTAATCGTTGCTTATCGATTTTTATCAGAATTTCTCACATTTAAATTATCTTCAAAACGACATTCGCCTAATTACCGCAGAATTGACCTCATAGAAGGATTGGGTTTTTATCAACAAAAAATATTGCAGAATAAATTTTTAACGCATAGCAGCCTTCACGTGATTGTATTGGAAACGGTAGTGCTAAGAAAGGAAAAGCAACATTAATTGCAGCCTAGCAAATGACTGACCAGTTCATTTTGAGTTTGTTCATTGAACGAAACCCTTCCAGGCCGACAATTTGGCGATATTTGCGAAATAGACGATGAGTTCGAGCTGCCAACTGTTGATGAATTGGTCACCGATGAGTTCCGCGAATTGCCCAACGGTGAGATACCACCGGCCACACCGAATCCGTTGTACGCTGAAATAACACTCGGAGACTATCTGAACATGCGTTCTGATTCTTACTAACCTTTTCCGATTTCTGTTCAAATTTCCGTGGTAGGGATCGACTTTGTCATGAACATAAAATGCATCATTGCATTAATGAAGGACAGAGGAGGGAAGAGGGGTGTTTTCGGAACTAAATTGATTCAAACTGGTTACAACAGATGCGAGGTAGAAAGCGATGGAGAGAAAAGACGTATGAATGGATAGCCGGTTAGAAATTGACGATCTGCTATTTCATGCTGAAGCAATCGCTGCTGGCAGCTTGTGCGCAATTTCGCATAATTTTCCATGAAAGTTCGTCAACTGTTTGCAGCAAATGTTGCACACAAATTAAAATTTAGATTAGCACATCCCTTCGATTCTCCCCTTTCATGCGCTCTTACCAACTCTTTAAGCAGCTATTATGAGTGACCTGACTACCATCATTCGGAAAAAATGCCCACTTCGAGCAGTAGTGCAGTGTGTTCAAAAACTAATTCAGTATCAGCACTAAATACTAGGCAATGATCAAAAATAATTGCACTTCGACATCAATTGGCTTTGTCTTGTATCATAGCTATCACTCATTAACTACGGTTGGCTCCTTCCTTAACTTTCATAACGTAGCTGTTATGAAGGCTAAGGAAAGCCAACGAAATGTATTCGTGATGAGCATTTTTCTCAATTCCTGTACATCAGACAATCGCCGTAAGACAGAGCGACGCGAAAAAAGTTATCCTGAAAGAACTTTTAAACCGTGAAGAAGAAGTACCGTATCCCCTTGAATACAGAACAATGGCATTCTGTCTAATAACATTGTTTAAGAAATCATTGGGAAAGGCCCTCTTCTATGATAGGCAAGTACAACATGTTCATTGCACGCCCTTCGTAAACAAATGAATAAATAAATAAGACCACTGGTGATTTTGCGTTCAAGTTGGTTTTTATATCTTTGCCTACCTTCCGAGGACATGATCTTTTAGAACTGCCTTCAACAGCGGCTCTCTACTTTTCTTATTTTCACGAACGGTCTTTCAGACAAGAGTAGTTTTCTATTTCCTTCAAGCTTTTGAGGTGTAGATCTTCTATTCAGGAATGTCTATGCATAATCGTATAGAGAACTGACCATTCTTTCAAGCAACGACATTATTTGGAAATGATAAGGCAGAGAATTTATTGCGTTGAGAATTCTGTGAGAGAAGCGCGATGCATGAATATTTTGTTGACTTCATTCAACGAGCCATTAATAGTGCCTCATTTTGAGGATGGTAAACCATTTTTCGCGAGTCATCCAAACTAATTTAGTAGGTTAGGGAAGAGAACAATGCAACGCTTACATTGTTGAATTTGGTTTGCTGGATTCATATAATTTGACGTATAATAGGATGGCAAAGTGGCATTTGTGAGTGTATTGCTCGTCGGATACGGGTACTGATTGTACGCGTTTAATGCCGTCGAATACGTTGGCATCACTGATGCATAGTCGGGTGCGGTCATTCCCTGCAAACAGCAGCACTTTAGACTAAACGTTTTTTTTTAGATTGTTGCAGCAACAAAGTGCTAAGATAAATGAACCATTCAATTGGCAACCGGATACTGGCAACACTGGTTCAGCATGTATTTACTTAGGTAAACGAGCGAATGAAAAATGAATCTAGAATGAGAGCAGTCGGCTTATCGTGAATTTGGCCATTACGGTACAACGAGTTGGAAAGCCATGCCATAGAGCGGGCAGGATATGTGCTTTTCGCAACTTGCTCGGAAATAACTCCATTCTCTTTATTAACGCTCAAAAAAAGGCGAAAGAATTGTAGATTAGCTTAAGCACCGGACCACAGTGAAGAATTTGTTTTTGACAATTGTTGTCAATTAGTGGTGATTCAATGATTCGCCAACTTCTGCCGCTCTTGGCACTTTTTTCCCTAAATTTTTCTGCCCATTTTTTAGAAATATACCATAGCTGATCGGTAAACTCATATTTTTCTGACCAACATTCCATGAAAAATTATTTCTTTGCATCCAAACTCACAAGAAATAGGTGAACCTTGACGGAGCTCGACTTGGTACCCTCATGACATCAAACATTATAACTGCTAGATTTCAACGAGGTTGTTTTCTGGCTCATGAGTTCAAAATTCAACATTTTTCGCCGCATTTCTCTCTCCCTTCCTCACTTTAACCGCTCACCCAGTCCAGCTGCTGCTGTGGAAGGCTAACGCCCCCTCTGTTCCCTTGACTTTCCGTACCTCTCAACGGCTTTCTTACGTGGAGACCTGTACTCATTTTTTTATCACTCATAAGATATCCAAACGAATCCCTCGGCTCTTCCAGGGTGCCGTCACCGCTCCCTTTCAGTAACACAATCGTAAACGCACAAGAGGCGCTTGAGACGCAAAAAATAAGCCAAACACCACCAATGGCGATAGATGAATACATTGAAGACGCATTACCTAGAAAGCACTCCGCCTCGACAATAAAATGATAATGAGCAACACAAATCGCTCCAGTTGTCTATTTTAGACGTTGCAACCCGATGTTGCGAAATAACGACCGATTTCAAAAAAGAGAAGATTAGCACTGCACAAAAGTTTCAAATTCGCAAAGGTAACGCTGGGATGGCGGTACCGTTTTCATAATTCCGCTTCTTAGAGTCGTATTTACTGAACGAAGTTGGCAGCTGCTGAACTGAAATTCCTTCAAGCTAAAAAAGACGATCGCTACGGCTAACAATTCCTTGCAGGCATGAAAGGCCAACAATGTAGATTCAAGCATGCATCATCGAACGGTAGCACCGCATTATATTGTTCACAGCTAAAAGTAAGCCAAAAGCCGTCGCGCCAAGTGCAAAAGTAATGTGACAGAGCAATAATGGCCAACGATATGCTCGTACGCACATATTTAATGACGCCATTTTATTATTGATGAATAGTTTTTCATCCTAAATAACATTAATACAACAATTTTGAACTCTTTCCATTGCAGCGGATGCGGCAATTTGCCCCTTTATGCTGGCCGATCGCACTCTAAACTACACAATTTCTCATTGAACTTTCTTTAAAGAATAACCTCGTTCATATCACATAGTGCTTTCTTTATAATACGAGGGGATGTTGGTAGCGTTAAGTATGTTCGTAAGTGCACAATCCTTAATACAATAAATGTTACACGCATCGATCAGTCGACTACTTATGAAGCATTTAGCTTATGAACAGGTCACGTCTTTCCTATAAAACAATAAACGCTCTTAGCCTGTTGAGCATCATTGTGTACCCCACTATACTACTATTATGCGTCAGCAAAACTACAGATCATCTAATCATACACAAGACTTCAAAGTCCAGAACGCTACACAGAATCGGATTTTGGTATTCCGAAGAAGAAAAATAAGAGTCCCAAAACATTTAAGGAAATCACGGTGAGGTAGAAGATGCCAACAGGCATGCTATCCATATCACAAAACACCTGACATTTCCAGTTCACTGAAACAACTTTTAGGGCATGACAAAAACATAGGGCGCATGTACGGTTGTTTTAGAACCGCTGATGATAGCAATGATGGATATGGAAGAGGAGTGCTAGGGTCTCCACTATTGAGGGGAATGAGGCCTTGTGGACGCATGTGCGGATATCGCTCTTGCGATGAGAGGACGTATTGCGCGACGCTTCTGCCTCTCTTTTAACGCGTACTGCTTTGCGAACGCTCTTGCTGATGCGATCGTATTACTACGGTATGTAAGGGGAAACATATTGAATTCGCGGCGATGAGATTCGCCTCAGTAAGAAGCGTGCAACGGTTCAATAACAGCGCTCCGCTTTTCTCTTTTGACGACCCTCGGTCCCATGATACTACGGCCTGGGTTGCTTCGCTGTGGATGGGACCTTGCTTCCGCGTCAAATGCGTTCCCCCCTAAAAACTCCAAACAGTGGGGGGGAAATGTGGGGGGTGGGGGTGGGAAGGAGGGAAAATGGATTGAGGAAGAAGTGAGAAGCCATATCGGTTCTATCCATGGAAATTTTCTTCTGTAACAGAGAAAAAGTGCCATTTAAACCCGTCTCGACAAAGTTTCTTTTAAGTGTCAGTCAATAAAAGATACAGTACTGCAATGACTCTTTAAAAGAAGCTAAATACCTTAGCGTAACTCCAATCTTTTTTAAATTGGAATTTTGTATTCTTTTTGAATAATATTTCCAAGCAAACTGCAAATAGAAAAACCATAGCACGCTACCAGCTACACCCTCTTCCCACCGAACCAATACAGCTCTTTTGCCCTCTCGTGTTCGGTCACTTAATCGGAGAGAGTTGACAATACGCGTAACCCTTCTCATTCCATTCTACCTAATTCGGAACCCATTTTTTGCACCGACTTTCTCCATAAACTTTGTCGTTTTCTTTGTTGACTGCAAATGCAGCTTATGGAGCTCAATTCGGAACTTCATGCAAATTGGTGAGTGGGAAGAACGCGTGCTAGTTACATGCGTATCTCTAGCAGTAAATACATTCTCGACATTCCTTTGATGCATTCTTTCTGACGCACTTCAACTTAACTCGAACGATTTTTTATCGCCTCGCAGATACGTGCATATAATTGCGTTTATCATAATAAGGCACTGGTAGCAAGTTTGCAACCTCATATAAGCGCAATAGAACATATGATTCGACTGTAATTCCGCTGTGATGAGTATAGGTGCCAGCAAACAAAGGATTCTGTTTTTGTGGCGTTTAATTCAGAAAAGAATGGATATTCATCACCAAGCAGTGTTATCAGTATGTATGCGAGTGATTATTTGCAAAAACTTTAGAAGCAGCTGCAAGATATGAGGTTTATTGACTTCAATCATCATCACTTTCCCTCTCATCATCGGCTTCATTATAAGCGCCGGATGAGAAATTCCAAACGTAAGCGGAATTCCATCTCCCTAATACGTTCAAATTTCATGAGGAATATAAGCGAAATTCATGAAAGACGAGTGAAACTCACGACTTTTTTTCTCACCGATTTATTCGAACATTTGACGTTATTCAACTGCATAAAAGGGAGATAGATATATGTAGCAGCAACCAATAACGTGATAAATCTCTCTTGAAGAGCTTATATGAATTATGCAAAAATTCTTCCAGAAAAATGGCTAAACGGCGATATGGTCTCAAGTTTTGATACCATGTGACTACTCTGGGCACAGTTCAGTGAGAGTATGCAATGTTTGCAGCTTGCACGTCGAATGTGCCATGCTAATAGGGCGAGGTGGTAATGCAGCGTGTTAAGTAAATGTTGATTTAAGAAATCGAAATTCTTATTTTGTGGCCACACACAACTGTACACACAACACACAATTTCGGGGAGACCCCCACGTGGATGGAAGAATGCGCCTCGTTCTGTTTGTTTCTTTGTTTGTTTGGTGTTCGTTTGTTCGCCTAATTTGGATCACTACATGCGTCACACTTGGAGACTGACCAAACAGAAACAGAATGCAGTATCCAAAAATCAAACGTGGGCGGAATATATTAAAAAAGGTCAATGAGTGCGTAACACAACTGCTGCTTCCAACAACTGTAACAAATTCTATTTCATTAAATAATGAAAGCGATTATTTTTTTAACGCTTCCACTATCTGCGCACGCTTTTGATATAAACGGCATAAGGCTGGAAATCCTTAAAAAGCATAAATGATAAGAAAGCGAAAAGCAAGGTAATGCCAAGCATGAGATATCCTTCAAAATGTACCGATCGTAAGGCAGTCTTTCAACTTAATACGATCTGTGCAAAAGGGCATAAAGCTCCTCAGCAAAGTGCATCATTACACTTTCGCATCAGAAACACTGCAAAACGAAAGGCGAAGCTAAATGAGTTTTTAATTGATTTAACTGCTTTTATTGCATGAATGGATGATCAAAAAAAAAATGTAAAAGACGTAGAGTTCATCGAACCTGCGAGATGCTGGCAGCCTGTGCTTGATAGAGCGCCGACGAGTCCAGCGTTGCCGCAGATACGGCGGATGCAGCCGTGAGAGTATTAGCCCCGCCAAGCATCACATTCATGCTCGATGAGGTCGACGTGCTGGCCGTTGAAAGCCCGAATCCGTCCGTCGATTCCAGCGTCGTGGTTACCAAAGAATACCTCGGCTCTGAATTTCCTCCTAATCATATCACAGCTTTAGCAGAACCTTAACGCTGCGAACTGAATGAACGAAGATATGAGAGCAAAAATATGAATAGTTGCAAAATTATTAAAACTTTGAGGTAACCAAAGATTCCATAGCTTGGGCCAGCAGCTGCTAAGATGACTTCAGCTCTTAAGTGCTATCGTAATAGCTCGTATGCAGACCATAAGGTTCCGATCAATCGATGCATTCGAATGATGGATCTACGCTTGAAATGCATCAAAATCTAATATATTGGGCAAAGATCACGTAATCAAAGTAATCTGAATCTGCTCGTAGCGAACACGAAGTCTGAATGAAGAAATTGGTTAATCAGCTGAAAAGAATGGTTCATTTGATAGTTACTTGATAGTTACTATCTGAATAGTGCAGGGGAGATGGATGGCAGAGCGACAAATATGACAGCTGTATGAATCAGATCATCATTCAAATAGAGTATGAAACAATGAAAGATGTAGGGTCGCAAAGGTGAAACCACTTAAAGCATTTACATTGACTGCAATAAACGAACTTCAATTATACCGACATACCAAAGCGAACTGATTATCGCACACAATCGCTGTGAGCAGCATGCAAATTATGATCGCATTTGTAGAACGCATGCAACTAGCCAGCTGTTCCTTGTTTCGGTTAGCAATCACAATTTTGCTGCATAACAAACTATTCAATGAGGGAAGACTTTGCATTAGGCCATAGTGGATTTGGATGTTGGCAGAAAACGAATGTAGGCACTCAATTAGTATTATACATTGGTTTGCTGGATACTTTTCATATGCTGCATTTGTTTTCTAAGTTTCTATTGTTATTGCACACCTGTTTTCCAAGCAACAACACAGGTTCAGAAATGAACCTACAATCTCTATTCCATTGCTGTGCAGCGCTATGCAGTCACTTGTAGCTTGAAATGTTTGGCGAATAAAGCTTTACGAAGAGCGATTTGTGAACGAGTCGGTTGACAGGTTCGAATGTATGCCACTTGTACAATGACTCACACGATAATCACAGAGGCATATCTTAAGCGGTGGGAGGAAGAAGGACAAAAAAATGCTTCAACTGGCACATCCGTTGAGTGGCAAGTGTGGTTGTGTTTACCAGAGACTTCTTCATCTGCAGCTTACGAGCAAAGCTGTGTACGGGTTTTTGGCATGAATGTGCGAAGTTTGGTGCAATACTGCTGGAGCCAGTTATGTTCCTCAAACAGCACGAAGAAATAAACTTTCGTTAAAACTTTATTTCGACTTACTAAGAATTCCGAAATTCCAGGAAGCGGGGGGATATAAGAGAGTAGAAGAGGGGGAAAAGTTGAAAGAATCCTTTTCTCCCTTCCGAAACGTTCTTTAGACATTTCCGCTAGTGGCCGACATTAAACGACTATCTCGAGGCTTTACCACTATTAAAAGATGAATAGACACATTGTTTATTTTATCTGCACACTCATATTTCTGCAAATAAAAGTGATTTGAAAACGGCGTTGCTTTTATTAATCAGCAGTCGATACCGCTCATGGAGTCTTTCGTGCAGATGTTATGGTTTTTGTTTGAATTTGTGCCAAATTGATTATAAATGATTCCCTCTAGAAATGAGCACTTATGAGCTGTACTTTTGAGGATTATAGAGAATACATAGAGACTGCTTCTAGAATCGAAATTTCGCTGTATATTCGGTGCACCCTCTGCGCAAAAGGAAACTGTTCATGAAAGTGTCAAAATTTGGGTGCATTTTAGGAAGAAAAGAAAAAAAAATTCCTACAATGCGCAACGGAAACATCCCGTGACCCTGTCGATTTCAATAAAAGATAATAATTTACTAGGAAACTAACGCCAACTGAAATGGATGAACGAATCCATCCCCCCAAGACCGCGACTATAGAGGTTTTTGGTTGCAATTGGAGGCGAAAGGTGCAATGGGTAATCGACACGATGAAGGGAACGGAAAGAGAGAGCGATGGACGTGACGGAGCCCGCCTGTCACCGTAAAGCGAGAGTGGGCATCGATGTGTGCCTACCTGCGCACTCCGCTAGTTGCATGGTTTCTCGTCGAAGGGACTGTCACGGAATGGTGGTGCACATCATTCTGTAGCTGTATAAGCAATACCCACTCACCAATACTCTCTAGCCCAATCATGCCCACCGGCTTAGAGTAAGCTTCAAGCCGCTTTTCTGCCGCTATTGCCAAGCGCACTCCCAAACTACGAATCTGTCTTACTGTAACTCTGCGTTTTCGGCAACTCATTCAGGCACAACATAAATGCTTTAAGCTCATAATTGATTACGAAAAGACTTCAGCAATCGATCCCATTTTTGATGGAATGTTGACTATCCCCAGCAAATAGTTGTGCTAGAAATAAGTTTAGGAACTCGTACCCCAAGCACTGAATGTAATCATCTAGCTCACCGCATAGATGCACATAATTTCAAGAGGAGGCTGCTGCAAAGTGCAATTTGCGAGAAAATATGCTACGGCCAATCGAATTTGGCAGCAATTCGCGTGAAAAGACGTGACCGAAACGATAAATGAATTTGAGGGAGAAGCTGCGTTCAAGAGAGAACTTTTGAAAACCTCTTCTGCAAAAGAAAGACAAACTGAGTTTGAAAGGGAGGGGGAGGAGGGGGGGGGAAAATTACCGAGTGAGGTGGAAGGAGCTAAATTCGAGGATTTGTGATACTCATTACCTTTGCAGCTTTTCCAATATGCGGACTGCGATACTCATAAAACAAATTCGTAATGAATTTTTGATTTATTTCAATGTAAATTTCAGCTTGTTCTGCAGGCTGAAATTCACGTGAAAAAGGATCAGCTAAAAAAAGTTGTTCCGTTCGGAAAGAAAAGGTTTTTTTTCAAAGCTTTTTGTCAGCATACTTTGCAACTCTTATAGTTTTGCGTATATTCGGTCTTATGTAAACGATGCGATGTACAAAGACAAACTGCACAACAGAAATCTACAACGGTGAGCAAATACACTCACTGCTCGGCCAGGTGACCACTGCGATAATTTCAGTATTGAACGCATCAAATTTGACGCTTCGATTTATTACGGAACGTGAAACGTGAAGTTAAGCCTGCAGTAAAGCGCAGAAGTAAATCTCAGCGATGGAGTTACTGTCGAACGAACGATAAAGTATGAATCTCTCATAACACGTACGACCGGTCGTTATTTTACATCTTTTGCTAACCTTTAGTCGATGGCAGTAAAACTCGAACTCTTTTTGAAGCATTCGAGAAATGTTGATGGGGGAAAAAAAATTAATTAATGGATGAAATTGCTACGCACCAGGACATCGTAGATCGTGGTTATCGCGCTATTAATGACTTGAAATTTTGAATAAGAATTTTTGCAAAAAGGAAAGGCTGAATGATTAATAATTTGACGTCGAGAGGTTCGCATAAAATTTTGCTCGACTAAAGTGGAGGCTGCAGAGTGTGATAAAATTAAAATCGATAGAAAAATGATAGAGTGAAAGAAAGTAAAAGATAAAAATAAAAAATTCGAATCAATCTGAATGGCCGAAAAAAAGTCCTTCTGAAACAACAACGGATCGCTCGCATGTGTAAGTAATTGAGCTCATATCAAAATACGGCCCCTCATAGAACCCTGATACGGCGGCACATTGATAGTGCAAAATGGCGTGGTGCGGCTGTCAAAAAACTTCCGACCATGAACACATGTCAAACTATATTTACGAGCAAGCAGCCAAGCAGCTTCTTTTCGAAATACGAACGTCGTAACTAAACAGATGGAGTGGAGCGTCGACCTATAATTTTTGAATTGTTAAACCACCCCCTCCCCCCCTCCCTCCGTCCCCAAATATTATATAGTTGGAAAGCAAAAACGAGGAAAACTTGAACGGCAAAATTATACTCCAAATTTTCATCCCAGGAATTTGTTCCATGTTTTTTTTGGGAGGGCGGGGGAGGGGGAGAGGAGGATGACAGATTTGTACGAACAACCAAACACATATACCCTCTCAAGCGGGTCCAGTGATGGTGTAGTTTTTTTCAACGGTCTCGCTGGACTTTGAAGCTGTTACCTCTGAGACTCTCTTAAACGAACGAACGGACATCGTTATCGTTCAGATCTCATATGTCCATGTTTAGAAAATTTGATCGAAAGGCGAACAATGGCTGTTTCATTCTCATAAGGCAGTACACAATTTCATCAAAAACAAAAAAAAGGACAAAAACATTTATACGAGGATATTGCACAATCTCACACATTAAGCAAAAAAGATTGCAAGTCCACGTTACTTTGCTTACATTGCACTTTGCTTCTCACTGATTGTTTGTACTGAAATAGGGAGTTTAATACATCGCAGTTAAAATTTTGACTTACAATATCATCGCTCTTCATTTCATCGCAGAAACCAACAAATTTCAAGTAAGGCTCAAACGCCACCGAGTCATTTTTCTTAAAGTAAATACGTAAAACCAAAGCCTTTATAGGTTTAAGCAGCGGAATAAGAATTGGTTGACTAGCTATGGTTTTATGAGAAGAGTGTCTGACATTAATAAACATGAATAAGTTCGTCGGGTACGAACTATCATTTTTAATGAAACATGAAAATATCGCTCGCATATTTGATGTCATTTGATGTAAGTAAATAAATAAATAAATAAGCCTGCTAAGCACTAAAAGCTAATTGATTATTTGAGAAAACCACCTCCTAAATTTACCGAAAAAAAGAATCGTTTGAAAGGAACTAGCACTGTATAACCGGACCGCTCAGTTATTCTAAAACATTTAACAATTACTATGGACGATATGCCCGGTACATGTATATCATAGCGCAGTAGACTATAACTGGACAAATTTCATTAGAACCGTTCAAGCAGATTTGATCAGAGGTTAATCGGAGGTTTCTCATAAAACCAAGTGTTCAAGCTGAAATGTGACCACACCACTGACTACCGTCGGAACCACGCGATAGATTCAGATAACGTTTCACCTCATTCGCAATATACCGTGGCAATATTACCTGCACAAATGGTTTAGGCGCAATGTGTTACACGATATGAATAGACAGAAGAGGAATGGACAATATTTGCTCTATCACACCACCATCGGTGGTGAAATCAGCAACGAAAAATGCCCTCTGCACTGAGATAGAATCAATCCCCACTTCGCACCGATCACTTAGAATGAATGAGTTCATGAAAAGAATGATATTCAAAGCAAAAGGTTCAGCTTTTGCCACTTACTTTAGTGGTCAAAAACGGACATAGCCGCACAAAATCCACTGTCCCGACTATGGACCAAAGTCGAAAAGATCATACTTTTCGCAATCCATTCATTCTTTGCACTGAAATTACGTGAAATGAGCCGTAGAGCGCGGAGCGGAGAAAAGGTGAGGTGACATTGCGGGTGCAAGTGGCGGTGCACAACTTAGGTTCTTTGATAAAACCAAGTGCAAAAGAGGAGGCGGAGCCGGG
>JPKZ01001381.1:436290-446327 GCA_000803305.1 Toxocara canis | reverse complement strand
CGAACGGGGGGGGGGGGGGGGAGGGAAAAGAGAGAGGTGGGCTTTGTTTTTTGTGAGAAGGAAACCTCTAGAAAGGATCATATGGTATTCGAGCATAAGACGAATTTTTATCCTGAACAGTTCTCTTAAAAGCGGTTATTACAGGTAGTGGAAATAACACTATTACAAAAAATGGGACGTCTGTTGAGGTCACTTCAAGAGGTGGATGGTCGTCGTCGAAATCGGCGTAGAGTCGAAACATGCTCAACTGGACGATGGAGCGCTTGACACATTTTGCCTCTTAAAAGCCTTGCTTTATCAAAGCGATGTATTGCTGTTTCGAACATAAATCTCTTCTAACCGTTACTTCTGAGATGAAGAGGGCTGGAACGAGAAATTCGAACCAAGTTTCAAAACACAACTTGGCGTGATTCCCATTGCTCGGCCTCCTCGCTGTTCTCAATAGCTTTTGCGGATCAACGCAGTTTGAGTTATGCCTCATTGTTTTTGGGTTACAGATTTGTAGGCGTACTGGTAAAAGTTTTCATCATCAAAAAAAACTAGTATGTAATTATGAAACAATTGACGCTTTTGAGAAAAAATTTCTCTCAACTTTTTTCTAAATTTTCGTTTGTTTTCCAAGCTTATTCAAACATTGATTCCTGGCCATTCCTTGAAGATTCCGATGTATGCACGCGACAACACTCCCCTCCGAATAGGAAGGGGAGGGGGATTGTCGATGAGCAATTGGATCCAGCATTTCTTTAATATGTAACCTTTTCATGAATAACGTACTGTCCGACGGCTAGTAATTTGTACTGCAGAAGAAATATTATCTTAAAAGCTTACAAATCGCTGCATTCAAACATTAGGTCTCACTAGCGTCGTATGTATTCGTGCGTATCGCAGAGATCTAACAAGTGGGAGGAACTGTTGATTCGAAGGCGTCTGAGTTGTTGTTTCCAAAACTACGAAAAAAGAAGTCAAAAATGATACCGTTACTGAACGCCTCTCAAGTGCGCACTTCACAGTCGGGTGGTGAACTGTATTAAAAAAGCTAAAAACCTGTGAAAGCACATTTACTGGTTTATGGCACGTTTCGAAATTCTTTTACGAACGCAGTACATCACAGATTTTGCCGCTCATTTAGCTCAGGTTTTAGCGCCAAAGAGCTCCAAGTTTTAGGATTCACCTTTGCTATTTCAAAATAATTGCCGAGGTGGCATGGGACCCCTTCTTTCTCTTCCCCTTCCTCCCCCCCCCCTCCCCACCTCCCCATCTTTTCTCTTCGTTCCAACACCTTTTCATTGCTTACGCCAAAGGACATGTTTCCCAGTGCTCTGAAATATGCGATAAGTTTATCCGTAAGAAGTTTTATATATGACTATCTCAGAATCAATACAATAAATTTCACTATTTCGACCAATCCAAGCGTCTCTATTACTCTCTCACTTTTATAACATCGGAATTTCTCCCTCCTCCGGGTCCACTCGGATTCCTGTGTACAGCAACGTGCAGTTGGTGCTTTAAAACATCAATGTTAAAGAGCTCTAACCGAGATTCTTCCAGCATTATACACCATTTATACAATTGGAATTCATCCATAATGCAGTGAGTAAGGCATGCGCTAAAAATTTATTGCTAGAATGTTATATGAGCGATTGCTGCAACATCAGTTCACAAGACTGCACTAGCGCCACATGCGGTCAAACCGTGTCACATAAATCCCCCAGTGGTGAATTACACCTGTAATTTCTTTCGCTCCTTCCCTTCAACTCGATGAGAGCTCGTTGAACCACTGAAGCTGAAAATAGCATTTTCTGAGATAAAATGTTCGATGTAATCGGAAATGGAATTTTGGGCATCTTCATACCGGTCACTGAAACGACACCAGATGCGAGCACGAAGGGAAGAGCGTCACGGGTGACATTAAGATTAGCTTTCCATCGAAGCTCCAATCATTAAAGAAATGGGGTAACCATATTTTAGTTAAAGTGAATGCACCTTAGCAAGCAGGAGCGAAAAACTATTCGGAAGCCTACTACAGCCGTCCAAAAAAGGCATTTTTTGGTGCAACAACATATATCAGCGGTCGTCTCATAACTGTACTTGCGTTACGCTTTTTGGAAGAAACGGGGTAGCCATATATTATGTATATTATGCATATATATATACACATACATATGTATATACATATATACATATATATATATGTATATATATATGCTTTTTGCGAAAAACCTAAGATGTACAAAGCAACGAACCAGATTTTATAGTCAACATGAACTAGATCCAAATTTGACAGCTGCACGTCTCTGCCGCTCCAATGAATCGAACCACCTGCAAGTACTCTTAAGTCGAACTGTTTGAACTGTTTCATGAACTTTTCGCTAACCGTTAGTCCTCTCGCTCGATGTTCAGGTACCATAATCGAAAATTTCAGGGCTGGTTGGGATTTCGAGGTGGAGCGTTGTCGGCGGAATATTTTCCGAAAGGTAATGGGTGTGGACTGTGGTGTCTGAGCGGGATCGGTTCGTTGTAAGAATGTTTCTGAAGGAACAGTAGGAGGGAGGTGGCCATTAAAGGGAGGCATGCTCAATCCAGAACTAGTGTTTTACGAATGTATCATAACCAAAGACCAAACACTCCTGATTTGATCCTAAAATACTTAGGATCAAATCAGGAGTGTGCCGAGGCTAGAGCATTAGTGTTAACGTGCGTTCCTTATTAGGTCGCATATCGTTTTGCTTCTAGTCGTCACCGACGATTCGAGTTATAGTGCTGTTGGCAATTACGTTCGCAGTTGTGCTCGTTGCTAGCCGTAATTGTAAGGGTTGATTTGTTCGCTGAATGTTATATGCAGTGGAGGAGAATTGGCGTTATTGGAGACAAGTTGAGAATGTACAATGCAGTGAATTGATTACATATGCAAACATCAAACAGTTAATAAACGTTCTAGCGACCACCTCACGAAGAAATGACCCGAGCGCTAAAAGAGTGTGTTAGCAGCAAAAAAGTGGAAAGCTACACGGCACCATCAACAGTTGCGATACGGAACAGATGCAGTACCTAACTTGATATTAATTCTCTACGTTCATCCCATTCTAATAACACGTCCAGTGTACAAATAGAGATGAAAACCTAAGGAGCCGAAAATGAATTAAAAATGAAAAGAATTATCTCCGCATTCCGGTGGTTCGCCCTTTATGTTGTTTGCATTACATGGTGTGTTGAATGTTTGTTTCCATTCGCCGGTTTGCTGTGCTGCTCTTCCAATGTGTGCGACCTGTCTTCGTTGATCTAAGTCACTGGCGGCCCGCACACTGGTTGCGCTGCACGCTTAATGAATACCGGAAGTTCTTGCAAAGCGCTTTTTGATTTTTGGTGGACGCGTATCGTTAATCTGTTTCCGTTCATCTTTGGTGGACGTTAATCTGTTTTCGTAAGTGGTGCTTCGTTTCCATGCTTCAGTAATATAGTGCTGCCCTCTGAATGTTGTAAGTTGGGCATCTTTTCAGTCATAATCAGATTAATGCATTCCAAGCAACGCTTTTTTGCAACAGTAGGTTCTTGTCACTTTCCCCAGCCCACGGCTTATATAGAGCGTGGTAACGCCGAGCTGTTTACTTACTCAGCTCAAGCGCATCGGTTCATGTGGGGCTTTTCTTGCCCTCAGCTGTTCAACTCGGGTTCGTCGTTTTCACTACCCATGTCAAGTGTTGGCTGCCTTAAAAACCATGTTAGAAGTTATTAATTGTTGTGCTTTCCAATGTCTCATCTTTCTTAGGCGTCTGATGGGATGGTCGTGATCATTATTGACTTTTATGTTCTTCTGGCACTGAACTGTAATCAGATTGTTCTATTTCTTCGTGAAGGATACGTAAATCCAGATGACTCGCTTTTTGGGTTGTCGACTGTCAGTTATCGGCCATTGACGAGAATCAGTTTTCGCTTGTCTTAGTGTTGTCAAACTTTCCAACTACGGCAGTGCTGGTCGACTTCACTGCTCGTTGCTAATGTATACGATTTGGAGGTAAGGGTGGGATAAGCGTGCTAACAAAGGACGGAGCCGAATGACGATGGCAGATGGAGACGCAAACAAGGAGAAGGGAGCAGACGTCTCGGCAGAAGGATCGTCGACGACCCCTGATGAAAAGACGAACCCGGAGGTCAGCGTTTGTCCAGTTGTTTTTAATATTTTCACATTTGCATTTGCCGTGCGCATCACAGAGTCACCGTTATCATGCACTGATGACGAGTATAAGGACGATGTGAAATAGCCACCGAGTTGAACGCTGTCCTTGTGCAACGATGAATTTCAAATGCCTAATGGCCTTCTCAAATAGTGGACGACTATCGGACAAAGGTAGTCGCTGTGAAGCGAGAAATGTCATACTATTCAAGCAAATCACAACAAACAATTCAGTGTAATGCGCATTGGCTGCGCTATGCGATAGCCATTGTGTCGTATGGTTGATATGTTTAGCACATTTTGCATGTGTATATTTGTATGCGTCGTTCGCCTCCACTGGTTTCGTTACAGGAATTCGCAGGATCGAGGCAAAGTTTAAAATTAATGATTAAAACCATAAAGTGGCCTTAAACCTGATTTCGGATCTATTCATCCACTTAGAAAGAACGTACAAACACCGAAACGTGCTAAAAAAGTTTGGCCATTTAAGGTGCCGTTAAATTAGGACCGATTTGTTGGATTAAAAGTTCAAATACATTGTTATATATGCTCTGTTATTTGTAGTAGAGGATTAGCTGGTCTAAGATAACGAATGTGAAAGCTATAACTTATTAGTTATTGTCTTTACACTTTCTCTCGCATTTAATTGTTATTTGCTTGTGTTTGTCTAGTTTTTCCAAATTGTTCGAGCAGTAATGACTTTATTTTTGATGTACACATTCACTTCCAGTAGTGATTAGGATCCCGCTGAACTCATTTTCTATACGAATACCAATTTTCTTACTTCCAAAGTCTTCCCAGCAACCTAACCGGATTGTAATCGTCGATCAGATCGTTTTTTTTTCTTGCAGAAATCAGAGCCTGAAGAGTCAGCGCCATCGCAGCAAATTGCGTCACGTCATCCGTTGCAGTGTCATTGGGCGTTATGGTATCTGAAAGCAGATCGTAGCAAAGACTGGGAAGACTGCCTCAAGCAAGTAGCCGTTTTCGATAGCGTCGAGGACTTTTGGGCGTAAGCAATTTCCTTAATTACTCGTATGTGTTGTTCTTGTGAAACTTTGCTCACGTTTTTGGAGCGCTAAGCGACAGTTTGCACATTTCAAAGGGTGAGGGATGGGACCTGTGCTAGAGAAGGGCGTACGCGGTTGCAGCTGCTGTCGCGCTCATTGATTTCGTCGTATTCTTAAGTCGGGGAAGCCACATTGGAACTCTGCGTTCCAAGGGTGCATGATTGAGACTGCATAGGGGGGGGGGGGGGGGAGAAGAGAGAGAGAGGGACAGTGTTTTGCGGACGCAGACGCAAGTATCTCCTAGTTTTGGAATAGAATACACAAGGTACGGGGTCGTTTTTAAGCCGAACTGGAAACGCCAAAAAAAGTGAACGAAGGTTTTGCTAAAAACCTGAATTACACAGGATGAATTTTATAAAATGGAAACAAAAGAAGCTTTCAGAAATTGTGGGAGAAGAGGGAGGGGGAGCTGTATATGCACTTACGCCTTCGGAGAGGTTCGAAGAGAGGACATGAAAAAGAAGGAAAAGCCAAGGTCAGCGAAGGAAACGTGCCCAGTTTGCTGTGCTTAAAAGGTGCGGGAAGAAAAGATTTCTTGGCATTTTTTGGAGGGAAAGAGGTAGGAGGAGTAGATTGTTCACAACCATCTGACTGAGGCGAAGTCTGTCCCGTTTCCTTCCCGTTTAATAACGGAAAACCCCTCATCCTCAAAGTTATCAACGGTGTCTCTTTTCCGAAAAAAGTTTATTTTTGCTGTGCGGAATCGGCTGTATGATAGCTGCCGTCTTTTCTCTACTCTCTATTCTCTGCTAATTCTCGACCGCAACACGGATGAAAAAAAGAAGTTTGCATCGTTCTCTTGTATCAATTCTAGCTGTTGCGGTTTTCGTCCAATGTACCTGTTATTTCTGGTTTGAAAATGTGTGATTGCAGGCTGTACAATCATATTCAGCCGGCATCAGGGCTGACTTGGGGCAGTGATTATTACCTCTTCAAGGAGGGTATAAAACCAATGTGGGAAGATGAAAACAACGTTAAGGGTGGTCGTTGGCTGGTCGTCGTAGACAAACAAAAACGTGCCCAGCTACTCGACCACTACTGGCTCGAACTGTTGATGGCAATCATTGGCGAGCAATTCGAGGACAATGGCGAATACATTTGCGGAGCGGTTGTCAATGTGCGCCAGAAGGGAGATAAGGTCACATTACTTTTCTTAAATGACACAGCGGCCGTTTAGGAGACCGCTTGACGATCTTTGGAATTTTTTAAAGTTCGGAGTCCATTTAAAAGCATTGGTACGCAGTCATAAACCGAACTCCTAGAAGAAATATACAAATTAGTTCGAAGTCCCACTTATGTCTGAAACTTTGGGTTCGACTTACGTAAGGGCGTATTACCGTCAGAATTTCGAAAATTTTTGCAAATCATCCTATGACCAAGTCTGCAAGTTGCAGGTTTTACAAACTACCAAAGTCACATGCAAAAATGGCCTTTGATAACCGACAAACGGCAGTTATGCCGAAAATTTTATGCGTTGGGTGAATTTTTTGCCAGAAATTTCGCAGTCCTTAGGACACTTGTTGAGCAGCCGGTTACTGTTCATTCTTCAAGAATTCAGACATTTGCGGGTAACTCTTCCCATTCTATCTCGAAGCGAGGACGGAGTTTATTACTGGAATTTTGCGCAGAAGTTGAGTACTTCAGATGTGGATTTTCAGCAGTTAGGAAATACGTCCTTCAAACAGCGTCAGGCCGTATTTACAAAATCAAGTGTGAATATATTCGTTTCCAAGATAAAGGGTGCGCGTGAAAAGTACTTAGCAGACTTTTAAATAATGGTGCGATGACTTTCTCTGATTGCAGAAAGCTGAAATTTTTATCCCATTCAACAAATTTGTTCATCACCTAGTCGGCCTCATTTACTTGTTCGTTGCGAAAAAAAGCGCCGAGAGATCGAGTTATTTTCAACATCAAAGTTTTAAATCAGACCAATTCGAACTGCACGTGCGGTGTTGTTCTGGCAGTTTAGGTTTTTGTTCAGAACGGGAGACGTATCCGAGTATTGTGTTAGAAATATACTGGTATTTCTGGGTTGATTACACTGCAGTATTAGGACAAGGTTTTTTCATTGTCTGGCTTTAAAAATTCCGAATCGTAAACTTGCGTTTGGTGGGAACACATGATAGCATTTACTGACTGGTTGTATGAGTGCGCTTGAAATGTTTTTAAGGCTACAATTGTAGGTGTCGTTGTGGACTCGAGATTCGCTTAAGGATGAAGTCAATTTGCGCATCGGTCAAATTCTGAAAGCCAAACTCGAAATTCCAGACAATGAGCCTATTCGGTATGAAGTTCACAAGGTTTGTACCGTTAATTCACCCTCCCAACACGTTTTTATAATATCTTTATTTTTCAGACAGCTTGCTTATTTGGACAGCGATCTGGGTCAGTGTAATCCTTAGATAGCTCACCATTCCCATTCGTCTCAGACAAGTTCTATTCACAATTTTCAATCTGAAAAGCCATAACTGCTTTGGCGTAGTCTGATGAAAAGAGACAGGCTGGGGAGGAGGGGAAATTGTCAGAAAAAGGAAATGAAGTCGCGAATTGAGACATTTCAAAGTTGGGATAACAGCAGTTCGGAATTTGGAGGGAAAAGGATTGTAAGCTCCTTTCTAGCATAAACGAGGAGGAAGGGGGGGGGGGGGGGGGGGGGGGAGATGAACACAGATTATATATTACCTTGCCTCGATGCTCAACATTCACCTTACAAGATGTCAACGAAAAGAGGCGTTTGGTTTTTCAATCTCATTGTCTAGGCATAGGCGGTGCTTGCGACAGCAGCGTAAAGCATTGTCGATAGCATAAAGAAATGAGAAGAGTGGTGTTAATGAGCGAACTCTGTGATGGCATAGACAGACAGTTGTGCTTATCGCAACATCACACAGCCCATCCATAGATTTCGGCCGAACGCTAGCGCTAAAATATGCCCGCCATTTGTTTCTATGAGATTTTGAGAACTATGCAGTGCTTAATTTTTGTGATTGAGCTGTTGTTCTTTTTGCTGCCCAGATGTGAACAAAAGATGGTAATTTGATGCACGTTGTATCATCAAAAAGAAGCGCAGAAAATTATTATATCTAGTGGCTAGAGTTTTCTGGGAATATGTTGATTGAATGGGACTTCGAATCCCTTTCAGGATTCATCAGTACGTACGGGTTCGATGGTAAAACCTAGGATCGTGATCCCGACGAAAGAGAACCGGTAAAAATGGAGCTGACTCGATGTTAAGGACAGTAATGAGATAGTCGTTGTTATCGTTACTAATGGTTTCATGGTGCATTACACTGGTTTGTTTTTGCGAACATTGTTACCAAAATGATCTTATGTATAAAGCTTTTTTCGGGTTTTTATTTCGTCTTCCTTTACATTTAATTTCACTAAGTGGGATCACGGGGCTTGAAGCTAGCGACCTTGGAAGGTTGAAATTAGTTTTACCGGGATATATTATGAAAAATGACTTAGGAGTTGAGTTTGTGTTGTTGAGCGGGAATACACGCGCAAGGCCCTTGAGCAAATCACAGCACTTATCGGAAACGCTTCAACTTGATTTAGTTCACCGCATGAGTCCAAAAAACTACTTACAAAGAAAATTAGAATGAAATACTTCTGTTGTTTTTGTACTCGAAGCGACCTGAGCGGGATCGGAGCGGCGAACAGCAGGTAGAACACGCGAAAAATGAGTGGTCGAGTGCAGCGGATCCGCGCTTCAGAATTGGGGGTGGGTTGCGATCACCGCGAAATTTCGAGAGGAAGTCTACCGAAATCCCGCAGTGTATGTTGTTGCCTATGTAAACAGATCATATTTTTGGTGATGTCACCTTCGAATCTGCTACTGCCATTTCAAATCACTTTGAATACAGCAACAGCCTACCGAAGCGACGGTGCAGCGCAAGTCTACTATGGGTGGTTGGAACATAATCTTTACCAACATTCAGTCTCAACGTCTGGTACAGCTAAAACGTCAAGGTGGTGTTCATATCCATAGATTAGGTCTCCAATTTCCACCGCAGGCACAGGACCTGTGAGGAACAATTGGCTCCACATCCGTCCAAAATTATTTTCGAACGGACGATATCCCTTCCCTCTTCACACCTCTTCTGTGAAATAAGGAACCATTTGCATGGGAGAAACAGTAACAAATTCAAAAATACGTCCTATATACTGTTGCTCCACTCAAAAGTATACTCAAGTTCTTTCAAAAATTCCGGCGAAAGGGGTGTTGGGAATTTATGCGCCACTTTTCATAACGCTTCATCTCACCAGCTTGTATGTTTGATAGCCACGGACATGTGGCATCAAAAAAAAATTCTCACGACATGTTCATAAAAATGTCTAGAACCTATTCTGCAGCACAACTGCAGCGTTCATGCTCTCAACGAAGACAAACAACATCCGTGTTTTCTTTTACATATTGTCATACTCATGAAAAGTGTCACACTTCTGTCATACTTCTCCTGCAACTCCTAGAAACCTAATTTTTGCCGAATTCCTTCTCAATTTTCCTTTTCTCCATATGCAAACAAAAAAAGACCTCAACCTAGCACTAACGTACAGTATGTTCAGATACGATTTAGGAAATAAACCCACTGAATAAAGTGAATGGAGTGACCAAGCGGGATGCCGGTAGCGACAACAAACTTCGTACGAAGCCAGCACCTGAAAAAAAAAATCCACCTCCCTTCAGTAACTCTATGTTTGTTTGACCTGGGCAAAATTTCCAGCGAAAATCAAGCGCACGTACACCACATGAACCAACGTCTCTTCACATTAAGGTTATTCACGAATTATATATA
>JPKZ01001381.1:425619-435968 GCA_000803305.1 Toxocara canis | reverse complement strand
CATATACATATATATTATATATGTATGCATATATATACATACGTATATACATACATATATACGTATATAAATGTGCATATATATATATGTATATACATATACATATATATGTACATACACCTATATATGTATATATATTTATATTTGAAGACTTGGTTGATGCTCAGGTTGGGACGTGCAACCTCACATCCTAACATGAGCATCAATCAAATCTCCCTTTTTCTTCAGATCTTTTATTTCAAACCGATGTGTTTAAAATAAATCATTTTGTTTAGATCATATGTATATATATATATGTATATATACATATTTATGCGCCCAAAACTGCTGAGGGGAAAATCTGTAAAACAGCTACAACGGAAGATTTTTTGAGGATTGGACTCGCACTCCAAACAATAGCAGAACTTCAGTATTCCGGAACTAGAGCCGAAAACACCGAAGTTCGAATATTTTGCAAACATTTTTCGAATATTTCGTTTTGCAAACATTGTCCCAAACGACCATCTCGATCTTGTTTTCCTTGATACAAATTTTTTCGCCGTGCTATAAACTGGAGCGAGCCAAAGAGGGGTATTCCTCAGTTTCGGTATTCCTCGGTCGCCTGCTGGATCTTCATTACATCTGTGCATGACATTTACGAAAAAAACGCAATTTAGCTACAATCTTCTACGCACATTTATAGTGTCTAGTCCCCTGAACACTTTCAACTCATAAACCGAAAAATATTGAACAACGGCATTACTCAGTTCATTTCAACATATCAAGTTTCTTGACCAGAATTTCACAAAATATATTTTCTTGACGAGAATGTTTCTAGGACTGCACGAAAAAAGGTCCAAAAAAATCTTACCGCGAAAATATGGCGTGAAAAAAAAGTACTGTTGTGTGCAAACGTCTCCATTCACGTGTGGACGCGTCAAAAATAAATTTTAACAAAATAATTTGAAATTTATTAAAAAACGCACCTCTGCCTTCAAAGGGTGCTGTGAGCGACAGAAGGCTATTGAGCACGAGGTACATCGATTGCAAGAATGGGCGCAAGACATTCGAGTAAAATATAAGCATGCATTCGGCCTCCTCATTTGGCACCTAAACAACGAGCATGTTTTCAAATGACCATTACTAAAGTCGGCAGTCGCCAGTCATAAAGGTTTTCACTTTGTTGCCGCTCCAATAATTTCGAACGTGAAGATGAAGAAGATCATTTTCCACACTCTCTTCCCTCTTCCCCCCACCCCCTCCCCACCTATCCCTCCTCTTCCCTTAACAATTGCGAGGACGGACCTATTCCTGAAAGTGCGAATACAGCAGAAACATCTCGTACCCCGTCCAGTGAGTTGATAAAAGACAGGATTCGGTGAGGACTATCTTGTATCAATATTTATATAAGTATCAAATAACTCTTACTACGCGCGAAGACAGACTGTCTAAATGGTCTATATTTTTCTTGTTTATATGGGGATGCTCCTGAAAAAGAAATCTCTTAAACCGTTGTGATGGCTTTCCACTGAAAACAAAAATAATAATTCGCTACACACTGAAACATACGATGCATCGTATGCTCACAACGTGATACTGCAACGCAGTTTTCCGAAATGCACGTCTTACGATGGCGATCAGATGAAGAGAGAGTAGGCCACGCAGCAGTGGTCACTCTCGGCGTATCCAATTACTGCAACTGTAACTACTGAACTATATCTTTGGCATTTGTGCTATTCGTTGAAAATCGCTTCTAGGAAGTCACCACTGGTTCAAACGTTTGAAAAATTCTGTGACAATTCACCGGAACGTTTAAAGACTGAAACCAGAAAAATCGATAGGAAGCGTGGTGTACACTGCGTAAATCGCAAATCCGATTTGACATGGCATCCTTCAGATTGCTAATCGGATTATAACGAATAAAAAAGAACACATCGTCCCACTGCTCCACACAAGTCAATACTCTTTTGAATGAAGCATTCCAAAAAAAAAAAGTGTCGTGAAAGGGTCGACGATACTTCGCGAATGATAAACTAAAATTTCGCAGAGATTTCTCAAAAAGCCAATAATTCGGTAAATGAAGCTGCTGAAAACGTGCACATGCACGCGTATCAAACTAACAAAATCGATATGCCCGAAACTCACAGAAGTTTGAAAAAGAAAAAGAAAACAATATCGGAAGACTTATAAAATTATCGCAAAGAAAACTAAAATTTCGAAAAGAAGTCTGTTACGTTACTGCAAATAAATTAAGGAAGAAATAAAAGCACAAAAGGGAGGCAAATGGTAATTTTGTGACGGTTCTATATGCTTTAAATCTAATGAACACAAGCAAAAGCAGCAATCATGGGCCACTCACAACACCGTAAACAATCCTCATTAGAAAACACCTTTAAAAACAAGATCTATGTCTATACAAAGACACGCTCTCTTCTTTACTTCAGGGTCCATCAGACAATGTCTTCGTCATTTGGAAAAGAAAAAAAAAGGATATGGCAGCGAAATCTAAAAACTTACCGAGATAAAAATACTCTCGTCTCCAGTGGCATCCTCACTGCTGAATTTCAACAATCCGCCATTCATAAATCGCATACACGAAATCGTCTCTTCAATTCTATTCCGCAGGCTTTCACATGGCTGGAAAAGAAATGTTGGTAACGAAGGTTGAAATAGCAGGCAGCGATTCAAATGAGAAATAAGCATGATAAAATGATAGCTATAAACGAGATGAAAACTAGATAGAAAATACTGTTGTAGAAAAAGGCATAAAAAACTATGAGAAGAAATTTAGAAGAAATAAAAATAAAATAAACTGAACAACGAAGAGTGAAGTGTGACGAAACAAAAGCAAAAAGGGAGACAATTTCTGCCATACAACACGATCAGTTAAGGCACATACATCCTGCCAAAAAAAAATAATCAAATTCTTTGAGACGGAAACAGTATAAGCCAGGAAAAAGCGAAAAAATTGAGCTTTTGCATGAAAACAAAGTAAAACCCATTCACATATAAAACGCACCTTACAGAACAAGACTTCATATTGCAGCAGATCGCATAACAGTAAAGACATCTCAACCAGAATCGATTCCGTGCACCTCACTGATCGAAGTGCCAATATTGATAAGGCTGAACTTAGCAAAATTTCATATACTAATTTATACGCGACCTGGCAGATAGATAATCAATGCGGCGGCGGAGGGGGAGGGAGGGGAGGTGGAGGGAGAGAACACGTACTGCTAGATCTGCTAGGTCCAAATGCATATTTAACGACTGATACCATTATGCTTGAAGCGACGCCTTTGTAATACCCATCAATGTGCAGTGTGATATTTAAACAGCCAACTCAAGAAAAAAACTGTGAATACGGAACGGTATATTACTATCTGCTGTGGGAAGGGGATCTCAGTGAGAAAGGGATGGGAGCGGAGAAAGGTAGGACCAAGTGAAGCAGCAACTTTATCTACCCCACTCTTTTGTGAATCTAAGCCAAAACATATACCAGTTCCCAACGAAGTTCCATCGAAGTGACGTTGGATAGTACGACAGGTAATTTGATAGTATGCCAGTAGCTGGACAATACGGCACAGTCAGTACTATTCAACTACTCCCAAATGTAAATATCAATGAACAAAACCATATTCAGTCGATAATATCACAAAAGTTCGAAGACTTTCCTCCCATTCTCCCTTTCCCATCGCTCCTGATAAAGATTCCCCTTAACCGAATCCATATGAGCCCTTCCTTAATTTACAGTCTCCTCCCACGCTCCAAAAGATACAAGTTTTTCAGGAATCTGAACTTCGAGTGTGCGTTTTTTGAAAACCTGGGCTCATCTTTGGGGTTTTAGAGTATCCATTTCTTCGCACTAAATAAATGCCGCAGTACTAGCGCCAAATCAAAGCATCAAGCTGACGAAGTCGTCCTCATCCAGAAAGCTCTGCAAACCCTTTTCAGAGCGAAGCAACTGAGAATCATTAAAAAAGCGAATCATATAACACTTACAAACAACAGAAATGGTGGAAAATACAGGTATAAGGGCATTCTTGTGGTAAGCCAAGTGAAGCATCTCCCGGTGAGTACATCGAACACGAATGCTGTCATCGAGCTGAACCACCGAATCTCGAAGCAGCATGACGCCTCTCTGTAATTTGCTACAAGACATAAGACGCCTCGGGCGAAATAAATGATGCCGTATTGAGGATGCGTCATTTTCCTTTCCGTTCTATGCAATTCAACTGGCAAAATTTGGTTGGACTTAAAGAAACATCCCAACAAACAATCAAATTCATGCATAGAACGGTATGAAACCGAGGCCGCTCGTCAATTTGGCAATAATTTTCTTCTGTTAATTTTTATACAGCATCATAACAACGAAAGTGAATGATTAGAAAGGCGGCATCATGCGTGGTGGGCCACGGACGACCAGCGATCAGCAGCTTCTTTCTCTCTCTCTTCTCCCCACTTCGAAAGTCGACAATAGATGCCCACACCATTGCACACCATAATAAATAAAAAAATCACACGTCAAGACTTCGTTAAATCTCTCAAGAGCGCTCGTCTATACTAGACGAACTTTTACAGTCCTAGAAGCGTTCAAAATACATCACGAGAACCTAATTGTTTTCGATAAAAAACCAACTGCACACAATTCAGCGCTTCACTCTGGCACACGGTTTACGGTGTCGGCCATACCGCAACAATTTCCAAGCAAGAAACTTGCATGAGCAAGGATCAACGATTTTCCATTGGCCGTTACTACTGAAACTGAGTCCAACCGTTGGACTAACCAAGATTCGCGCCCTCGACCAACCGAAGCGTTGAATGGCCTTATTCGGCTCCATCCACCTTCTCCTTGTCCCGAGTAAAAATGTTTAATAACCATTTAGGTAATTCAACCTCAAACAAAACACGTCCACTGGTGTATTGGTTGTCCCATCCGACGATATCGAAACCAAGGCTGACGATAACGTCACACAACCATACTAGGTCATCAACCATATATTCTGTGCGCCCCTCGCTACGGTATTTGCAGAGTAAAAGACCGCTCAGCACAGAACAGACACTCAACGATGACTGCATTTGTGCCTCTAAAAACACACATTTTTTGTTTGAAAACACAACACAGATGAATCCCTCCCCTCCCTTCTCCTCCGTCACCTTACGTCAAGCCGTCTTAGCGATAATGGAGAATGGAGGAAAGGCGTAAGCTCATTTGTGGTACTAGTCGTTTAAATGTAATCAACATATGTGGCAACGATCACTAATAATAGAAGTTTTGTTTGAAAAATCTGAAATACCCACATGTCGAACCTGAATTCGCATTTTACAGATTATTCTACAAGCTTGATGGTTTAGCAGCTATTGTGGGACATAATTCTTATGTTCCGGGGTCGTCATAAACGTGAAACCAATACGAAAGAGCACGAACAAACCATAAACGATGTGATATCCAATAGATGCAATGAGAGTGGTGTGAGGCGTTTCCTTGACGCAATGCCAAGGCAGCAGTTCTCGATAGGAATGAGTCCGCAATTCGTGTCTCAACGTCGACTGATCATGTGAACGCGACACCTTTCCTTTGAGCGACATCACATAATCCTTCAACACGAATCATTTCAACTCATGAAAAAAAAAAACAGCCTTATTCGTAAAATCAGCATCCAAATTGTTTGATCGTAGTGTTTCGAAAAAGTGCACTGCGAAGTACGGAGCTTTCTGGTTCAGGTTCTGGACCGTGTGACTGCTCTGTGAGATGAATGTAAGATTATTTGCATAACGTTTCGGCTCAAAAGCAACCATCAGTTACCTTGCAATACGTAGATACATATGAAAATGACGGCGGATATACACATGCAACCGCGCGGAGAACGAAACTGTGAGAAATGACAGACTGCAACGGCTACAAACGAACAAGTCGTAGAGCAAGGTCAGAATCAAAAACAGCACAAATAGCCACAGAAACACGGGCATGGAGAGAGCCAAAACAACAATACTTTGCGATTTTTTCGCTTCCAGTCGTTGCAATTGGTCACGGTTATAGATTCGTTCGCTGCGCCGTTGCATGTGAGTATCCGCTATTCTATTACGCGACTGTATATTACAGGCTTTTTGATGATGAGGCTGTCAACCGAAACGTTTCGTAAAAAACTTTTCGCTCAATTCAAGAGGCATCCGCACAGCCCGAATCTGAACAACAAGTCGCCGTAAATCAGCATCCATCATTTAAAAATTTGCTGTCCAAATCGATATAGCGCTCTCGAAAATCGGTTTTCTCTCCTACGTTAATTTACTTTCCGTACACTGATGCCTGTTTATAAACTTCCATGATACATTCTTCTTCACATCGCCAGCAAGGAATTGTTCAAAATGTGGCACTGATGAACTGAAAAATAAACAGAACATGTGGAACGAAATAAGCGATATTCTTGTCTGTGCTAGTATGGAACCAATGTTCTCATACTTGTCTGTTCCACAAGAGAAAGCGCCTAGTAGAACACTTTTGTGCCTATACCCCTTGACAAATTTCGCAAATGGAACATCCCCAACCAACGCAACGAGAAAGTAGGGACTCCAAACTTAATTAAACAGTGCTAGCTAGGTCTTATGGGCAACTGCACTATCGTCGAGCCATAATCTGTCACTTTTTATTTATTTCTTTTTGTAAACACTTGCCTGATGGCGACTGAAAACTATGTCCGCATGCTGAACTTAAACTTTCCGCCTCTTTCATTCCGTTTATATGCTTTACTTTACTGGACAAGTTATGTGCAGACATCCTCCGCTTTTGGCATTTTCCTTCCGTTTTACCTCTTTTCGCAAGAACTTCTGGATCAATCCAAAGTTTCCAAAGTTTTGCTTGATATGCCTTCATATTTTAATAAGTGCATCAAGTTCATACGTTTCGTGCATACCATTTTCAATTCGCAGAGAAAATAATCAACAAATACGAAACTATTCAGAAAAAAACCAACGCCGTCTCCATCACAAAACTTCTCACATCTATCGAAGAAGCTCCTACGCTCTCACAAGGCAAAATCAGCAAAACAGAACACTGAACAGTCATGCAACAACCGTTCTTGAATTCTGAGTGAATTTGTTAATTAACTCTGATATTTTAGGTATTTAGAAACCAACACTAACAGACCTATGCTTTCGAAATCAACATAGTCATGCCAACTTCAAGCAGTCGAAGCTTATTTCACTTCCTTGAACTGAAGCAAAACTGGTCAGACAGGCAAACGGCATGCAGACTAAAATAAAACAGCCTTCCCAAAATGCTTTCTTTCTTAGAGCTACTTGGAAAGCTCAACTCCCCGAGGTCGATATTATACCAGCCAGAACGTAAGAATGCAGGAAAGGACATACAGTGAGGAGGACAGGAGTGCCAAAGTTGATTCGAACAGCGCCACAACAGCCGGAGCCAAGACTCTGTGCAACGCCTTTAAACACTCGCCACACACTCTCGCGCTGTTTGCGCATGCCCATCAACTCGTTGAAGAACACTCCCTCCGCTATCTGATCATATGTGAACGACACTGGCACCATCCATACATCCTTTATGACGCCTACAAGTGAATGTAATGATTAAGTAACGGCACAGTTTGGATGGATCATCGTTACCAGCCAGAACGTAAGAATGCAGGAAAGGACATACAGTGAGGAGGACAGGAGTGCCAAAGTTGATTCGAACAGCGCCACAACAGCCGGAGCCAAGACTCTGTGCAACGCCTTTAAACACTCGCCACACACTCTCGCGCTGTTTGCGCATGCCCATCAACTCGTTGAAGAACACTCCCTCCGCTATCTGATCATATGTGAACGACACTGGCACCATCCAGTTTGGATGGATCATCGTTGTACTATGAAAAGTGTCAGCTTCTTGAGCTCACTGCATTCACAAAGTCTCTCCAGTTCCCGCTTTGCTTTCAAATACCACTTCACCGTTTTCTCCACCTCCCGTTTGTTTTCTCATCCATCAGATGTCACTCCAACTGCGCGCCCGTTAAACGCCTCGCTGTATTGGGCGCCTCAGTCGTTCAGTTTCGCTCTCTTACGACCAGACCCATTACGATTCAGAAAAAGATGAGGGACGCTAGGGTAGGGGAAAGTTTAAACG
The DNA here is from genome assembly GCA_000803305.1 of Toxocara canis. Lineage (NCBI taxonomy): Eukaryota > Metazoa > Nematoda > Chromadorea > Rhabditida > Toxocaridae > Toxocara > Toxocara canis. The sequence goes on along the minus strand of JPKZ01001381.1, from coordinate 427,873 downwards.
AAAACAGAGGGTTAATTGTTCAACAACTTTCAGGCACATATGAAGAACTGCTGCACGCTCAGCAAACGCCAAGCCATTGAAAAATGAAAGCGCTTTCATAATGGCGTTTCTACTCTGTTTCAGCGCTGGCAAAACACACATACATTTTTTTTTAAAAAGGCTTAGTCCAAATAAAAATGAGCTCAACATAACAGCAAATGACAGCACTAACCTGGAACAATCTCGGGACTGCATATCTTTATCGATTATGAAAAAAAGGATTTAAACTATGAAAAGTGTCAGCTTCTTGAGCTCACTGCATTCACAAAGTCTCTCCAGTTCCCGCTTTGCTTTCAAATACCACTTCACCGTTTTCTCCACCTCCCGTTTGTTTTCTCATCCATCAGATGTCACTCCAACTGCGCGCCCGTTAAACGCCTCGCTGTATTGGGCGCCTCAGTCGTTCAGTTTCGCTCTCTTACGACCAGACCCATTACGATTCAGAAAAAGATGAGGGACGCTAGGGTAGGGGAAAGTTTAAACGAAAACAGAGGCTTAATTGTTCAACAACTTTCAGGCACATATGAAGAACTGCTGCACGCTCAGCAAACGCCAAGCCATTGAAAAATGAAAGCGCTTTCATAATGGCGTTTCTACTCTGTTTCAGCGCTGGCAAAACACACATACATTTTTTTTTAAAAAGGCTTAGTCCAAATAAAAATGAGCTCAACATAACAGCAAATGACAGCACTAACCTGGAACAATCTCGGGACTGCATATCTTTATCGATTATGAAAAAAAGGATTTAAAAAAAATAAATGAAGGTTAGTGAAGGCTAGTTTACCTTGCTCGACTGCCGCGACGATGTTTGAGATCAATCCGTTCTTTGGAAGCAACGTCTTTCCGAATCGAGTTCTTCAAAGTGATGCAAATATGAAAATGGCGCATCAGTCGCAAAATGCGTAAGTGTGTAGAAATCAGGAATGGTTACATTTATGTTTAAAAACAATTTATACTGAGGAGATCATACTGCCTTGGAGCAGGAAAAAAGTAAAATCTTTTTTAAAATTTAATAGCGGAAAATAAGATAATGGCTCGCTTCATTAAGGGTTTTTTTTAATAGAAAGGCTTTTAAACCACAATACGAAAAACATAGGTAGTTAGAAGAGCAGTCGAAGAAAATTTTGATAAAACTACCAACCCTGCCGCCATGCTCTTGTAGTAAGAGGCAGAACAAGGGATTTTAAAGCTGCGATCATGCCGCTGCCATGTTACTTTACAACTTATCGTGTTTTTCATAAAAGTCTCGTAACCTATACGTTCATTCTAGCCCCAAATGGCCCACGTTCACTTCAAATCTCTTCAACGTCATTGCGTCTCTACATTCACCTGAACTGTTGAGTCGAAACTTGTGCACTCTAGTGTTGCATCAATTTCAACTGAGCACATTACAGAATCAGCTGGTATCGATTACAAAATCGCTGTTTAATTACCTCGTGCCCTCGAGAAAGAATTCTACAGGCATTCCCTCGCGTAGTATTTCAGTCATATACGAGTTGAGTACAGAACGATACAACTGGTCACAGCCTGCGCTATTGGATTCGCCCACACGTCGTCGAATGAAGAACGCACCCGTAGCACGCAACAGCCACCTACAACTTTTTATATTATAATTAAGAATCGCATATTTACAAATTATTGGGTAAAATTATTAGTGGCATTTAAGTAACTGCAGCCCTGCTGCAAAAACATCATGTTCAGAACGCTGACCCATGAGCTTAGTTATCTCCAGCACATAAGCCGTACTGTGGGCTTTTACCAGGCAACAATATAATCCAAGGCATACTCTCAAAATTCATGTTCGACCCGTTTGCTTTCCCCATTTTCCCCTCCTTAAAAATGGTATGAAGATTTTGTTTCATACGAAAAACATACCCAAAACCGGAAAGGTTGAGATTATCGCCAGAAGCGACATGTGGAAGACGAAGGCCCCAGTGCCACACCGTCCACGTCATCAGCAAATAATCAAGGTGACTACGATGCAGCGGCAGATAAAGGATCGGAATACCGCTCTGAAATTTCTCTTTTTGATACAATGAGCAACTGATAAGTACGATTCACATTTGGGCTTGAAATATGTAGGAAATTTTGAAGAAAAAGACTGTATCTAATAACAAGTGCTTTGTGCACAAATCATGACAGAATGACTGCACGGATTCTGCAAAATTATTTTTCCTTCCTGACATGTCAACTCTGTCTTTTTATCTTCTCGCTC
>JPKZ01001381.1:409126-421448 GCA_000803305.1 Toxocara canis | reverse complement strand
TTTTCTGTTCCACGAATGTGTGACTTGCTTGGTACGCTTACTGACTCTGTGAACAGCTTTGAAGTTTTAGAACAACTAGTCCTTTCTTTGTGACTTGTCCATGAGTAGTTTTTCGGCTCTCCCGTGTTTTAACTCTTTGCAAAATGAACTTCGTCAGTTTTTTCCCTCCAACAGCATTGATGATAGCGACTGAAGGCGATAGGGCACAGGGCGATCTCGAGACGAGGGTTCGAGAAAAAAAAATGTCTCTTACATTTCTTATATTATATTTGTGAGATGCATTTTTCTTATATTCCCTTAACCCTTCCTTAGAAAACCATTGTTAACAACTGTTTCGATAAAAACGGAAAATACGGGACGTACTGTGAGGGACGTTTACTTACAATAAAATGGAATGAAAAGCGTACAGGGGCTTGGTTACAAACATTATCTTAAAAACTAGAACACTGCAGAGAATACTTTAATGGACGGGAGTTTCCTATATGAACGGCATTACTTTGGAGATTCACATATTTTCATTCACTGACGGACGTTAAAAAGAATGGAGAAGTGGAAGAGAGAGAGGGGGAGGGGGAGACGAAGAAACGGTGCTGAAGCAAACTTAGGATGACTATTTTCGAAATTCCATCATTTTGTATGTGACACTGTGTTGATCATATGCGATAGATTGGAACTAATTGACAGACGTTTGCTAGAAGGATACTAATCTCTAGCCGCAGAGCAGTCTAGGCATGTGTTCTCTTTCGGTGTAGGGGAAGGGGAGTTGTGTAGTAATGATGCAGTTGACTAGAGGACATCTTGCCTCCACGACGGTTCAGTATGAGAAACGGGAAAATGAAAAAACGTTTAGAAACTTGCAGACATTGTCTATCGTTGCTTATTTAAGCGTGTGCTAGCAAGCGTGTTTCGATGTTTTTAAGCGCTTTTTCAACATCAACGCTCATCGTTATGGTTGTTTTTGTTAGCGGTTTATTTGCTACTGTCAATGGCAAACGTGTCGCACCAAATGGCATTTTTCATCCACCTTCCATCTGATACTCGTCTCAACTTGAATACGCATAAAATTAAAAAGTGCTTTTCTCTGCGCAGCTTTTCTGCAGCGTCCTTATAGCGCAGCTGCTACTAGGTCAGGTTTTTGTTCATCGCTGATCCGAATGGCTGACTGGTTGATGCCAATCGGAAGCACGCACAACTTTTTTTATCTTTCTGGTTCCCTTGGAGTCGATCAAGATAATGTTTTGATTTTTCCCAAAATGAGAAGTAGGCAGTCCATTTTCAAAATATCGTTCCAGATTAGATATCCGTCAAACTGCGTTTTATTTGCCCTTTAGTGGAGAAGCCCGAATGTGAGCCGTCAAGCGTGATCATGAAAGGCGCTATGGTAGTCACTTCGAAACTATGTAAAATTGCATTTTGCTTGGATCATTAAATTTTAGGAGCGGTGATTGGGAACGGCAATGAATCACCTGGTGGAATATGGAAGTGATGAAGAAAGTCCTGAAAGGCGACACTCAAGAGAAGACTTGTACAAGATCGTTGACAATTCCGGTAAATTCTGCGTTACGTTCAAGAGTAGAGTTATCCCACGGAAATGATTCGTAATGACGATTGAACGACAAAAACGCAGACAACGAAACGCTGTCCATCATAGGGGTCGTTTAGCAAATTGACGCTTGCATATTTGCGCAGCGAACTGTTTAGCGGTGAAAGGTTTTGCAAATGGTGCTATTAATTAACCGTTGTTTTTTTTTAGAAACAAGTTTTTTGAAATAGTAACGCAGCTCTTACGCCTTCAATCCAGTTCCACACATATTCCTGCTTTATATAGCTTGTAAAAATAATAATATTGTTCCATTCACACTTGTTACTTCGTTGTATAAAAGCACTCTGGTAAGCCAATCGTCGAAATTCCTTGCAATTAGACGTTCTCGACATTGCATTTCGATTAAAGAACTCATAGACATTGCTAGTTGCTACGAATGAGCTCACTCCAAGACCGTCCACAGGTAAAGGGGAGACATGGCCTCCCTCCACCGAAGCTGCTATGAGTTTTAACTCTTATGAGCTGAAACTTTCTAGAAAAAAAAAGAATCGAGTTCTCTTGACCGAATCTGTCGTATATTGACTGCTAATTTGACTTCGCTTTTAAAAATTTTGGGAGGAAGGTTTTGACGCAGTCGTGCAGGAGATGTAAATTTGTGTGAAGTTAACTAATCAAGTAGGGTTCGAATGAACTTAGATTGCTGAGGGCAGTAGATGTCTTCTTTGTGAATCGCGAAAAAACCCCTCGTGAGTATAGAATGAGGACAGCCAATGAAGGTGAGCCATATTCCCAACTAAACATTCGTTATCATCTAATTCACAAAATCTCCAGAATAATCCATGGAATCATTCTCTATTCAATGTTTACTAGAATGTAATAAGACGTTTTGCCCGTAAGGAGTAATAAAAATGGATGACTTAAGCTTAAATATCAATGCTGCACATTGGAGGTGAAGTTTCGACGAGCAAATCAGCAAAACAATTGGCACACGCGATCCGTAAGAATTCCGATCGTTGGACAGGTAATTGTTTGTGTTCTTTGCAAGATTGCTGTGTATTTGTTTGCATGCCAAACTAATCACGGTCTGTGAGTTGCTTGCTTGGATAACGAGGGGAAAAGAGAAATGAAAAATCGTCAATTTGAGGAGGTCTGAGCGAGTGTAATGTCAAAAATTCGGTAGAGTAGTTTCATACTGACTTGAAGTCTAAAACGATAAAGTGTCGATGCCTGTACAATGTGGTGGGAACATGTGTATAAAAAGGAATTCATATATTATGAGAAATTAAGCGAGAGTTCGTTGTGTTTTGTTTAGATTTTCCTTATTGAACAAACAAGTCCGGAATTTCTTGTTGCCATACGAACGATGGTGTTCTGATCTCTCCACATTCAGTATACTATTTAATGGTGATGTTATTTCAGCATCTGACGAAGATCGTGAAGGATCGAGTCATGAAAGTGCCTCTAGCTCCCCACGCTCAGAATCAGAGTCATCCAGTGTGGGGGAGCAACCTCCTCCACCAAAGAGATTTAGCCCCTTTCCTTCGGAACGTTCCGTGCAGAGTGACATGGGATCCGTCTCCCTAAAATACAGTCAGTCGATGGGCCTGATGCCGATTACTCAGAGTCAGACGTCGTTGGTTTCTTATGGAGCGCATGAAGAAGAGGAAGACGATCAGTTTGCGAAGGGTATGTTTTGAAAGTGTACGATTAGCGCAGGTGACTGTTGTACTTTATAGCGATCTTTCGGGATAACATTCATTTTCTAACCGTTCTCTGAGCAATTTTCTTTAAACTTTGATGACCACCGTTTGTATAGAAACTGCATGCTTCAAAAATTATGAGTGGAATGTATGGTAATTTAGGTCTAAACGTTCCGTTCGCGTTTCATCATTTAAATTCTCTGAATTGTAACTAATGCACATTTTTGGTTAAGTTTGACTGAACTTGTTAAAATTCCTTTTGATCCAATCTGTTAGGATTTCTTTTGGCCGACTGTTTTAAAAATACATTGAATGCCGTCTTTTAAATATTCTTTTCATTTAATTTGTTCAAAATTCTTTGGACCCAGTATGTTAAAAATTCTGCTTCTGCGCTCAGCTCGCTGTTTCCAAGACTCACGAGCGTTCAGTTTGCATCACAACCGCTTTGCCTGTAATATTTCCACTTCTTTTTCTTCTCCCTCGCTTTCAGTTAACACATGCGCATGATATTATCGCTGTCAGTTTTCAGCACTTTGTGACCGTTTGCTAGATTGCGCAGGATCTTCCTCGAATTGCAGGTGAGGAAGAGAAGGGAAAAGGGAGAGAAGGTAGTTGTCCGGGTAAGATACATGGTCATTTAAGTATATGAGTTCTTCCATTTTTCTGCATTCGCTTGCTGATGGCATTTTGCGTCAGAAATTATCTGCAGGTGGTGGGAAGTTCATTCTCTGTCTTCCTCTCCCCCTCTTTCTCTCTCTCTATCCCCTCGCCCTCACCCTCCCCTAGCGCAGTTAGTAGGCCGTGGACCGTTGTCCATATATAATTATGTAATTAGGAGGTAATATGTGCTTGGCCTCTTCCATCCTATCTTGATGAGAGAGCACCATAGTAAGTCTTGGCGCCATTTGGGACTGAGGTTGCTGCTGGCTTGGGAGAAGTAAAAAAAAAAAAAACAGAAAGGATCGGAAAAGCTAGAGAACAAGAGGTCGTGGAATCATTGCGGCTGAAAGTTTAGATGTCCACCAAGTCTAGAAATTGGGAGTAGTAAACCCATATATATAAGGGACAAATATCTGGCATCTGTTACAGCTGACAAGAAAGCGGCGGCCGAGTCGAAGTCACGCACGTCGCCACCAAGAAGTCGATCAGTTACCGTAGAACCGAAGCCGCCTCGAGGGCATGAGGACAGCAGATCGCCGGATGAGATTGCAGTAGATAGCGCGGTCGAGGAGGGACTAAGAGAACTTAGGGAGCATAATGTGGTAAGTCATTTTAAACTTATTTGTAAATCAGTTGCCTTTCACAATGCTGCACGAAGAATTTTAATGCGGGTGCACATAGGCTGCCCAACCACCAGTTTTCGAATTCTTGCTCGACTCCCCAAAATTTCAGTATTTTGCCCGATTTTGTCTGTAATTGGGACGGGGGGAGGGAGGGCTGTTTCCAAGACTCACGAGCGTTCAGTTTGCATCACAACCGCTTTGCCTGTAATATTTCCACTTCTTTTTCTTCTCCCTCGCTTTCAGTTAACACATGCGCATGATATTATCGCTGTCAGTTTTCAGCACTTTGTGACCGTTTGCTAGATTGCGCAGGATCTTCCTCGAATTGCAGGTGAGGAAGAGAAGGGAAAAGGGAGAGAAGGTAGTTGTCCGGGTAAGATACATGGTCATTTAAGTATATGAGTTCTTCCATTTTTCTGCATTCGCTTGCTGATGGCATTTTGCGTCAGAAATTATCTGCAGGTGGTGGGAAGTTCATTCTCTGTCTTCCTCTCCCCCTCTTTCTCTCTCTCTATCCCCTCGCCCTCACCCTCCCCTAGCGCAGTTAGTAGGCCGTGGACCGTTGTCCATATATAATTATGTAATTAGGAGGTAATATGTGCTTGGCCTCTTCCATCCTATCTTGATGAGAGAGCACCATAGTAAGTCTTGGCGCCATTTGGGACTGAGGTTGCTGCTGGCTTGGGAGAAGTAAAAAAAAAAAAACAGAAAGGATCGGAAAAGCTAGAGAACAAGAGGTCGTGGAATCATTGCGGCTGAAAGTTTAGATGTCCACCAAGTCTAGAAATTGGGAGTAGTAAACCCATATATATAAGGGACAAATATCTGGCATCTGTTACAGCTGACAAGAAAGCGGCGGCCGAGTCGAAGTCACGCACGTCGCCACCAAGAAGTCGATCAGTTACCGTAGAACCGAAGCCGCCTCGAGGGCATGAGGACAGCAGATCGCCGGATGAGATTGCAGTAGATAGCGCGGTCGAGGAGGGACTAAGAGAACTTAGGGAGCATAATGTGGTAAGTCATTTTAAACTTATTTGTAAATCAGTTGCCTTTCACAATGCTGCACGAAGAATTTTAATGCGGGTGCACATAGGCTGCCCAACCACCAGTTTTCGAATTCTTGCTCGACTCCCCAAAATTTCAGTATTTTGCCCGATTTTGTCTGTAATTGGGACGGGGGGAGGGAGGGGGGGCGGGTGGAAGGCGAGTTGATGCCGTTATATGGTTGCGCGTATGTCATATTATACCAGTCTTAGCAAAGGTTTAGTCGGCAATAAATGAGCACAAACGAAAAATAAAACACGATGTCGAATAAATCACCTGTCTACCAGGAATATGGACGAAAAAGGGGAAATCAGTAAAAATATGCATGAAACTGACCTTAAAGGAGAGGTGAGTTTGAAACCGTCGTAAAGGGGCCCTCAATAAACCGTTCCCAACATATTCAAGTATTCTGCGGTGACGATCTTCTCTGAGGAGCTGTTCCAAGCGTTTACTATTCTACTGTTGGGCCAAAATAGCTATACATCAAATATATGGATACACTTATCGAACATAGAACAGTAATTTGTTCAATTATCGTTTTCATGGTCAGCTTAAGTTCTAAAACCATCAAAAGGGATACCAATGTTATTGTGAACGATGCTACGAGTGATGTAAATTTCAATGCGTGGAAACTTTGAATGTTGAGGCTAAACTGGTTCTGCCAAAACGATGGAATAATGTACGCTTTGCTGAACGTTTCTGTACGTTTTAAGTTTGATCAGTGCCAAGTTTATTAAATGGAGGAGAAACTTTGGGAGAATTCTGGAGACCAAATTTGATTGCAATATTTAGGTGATCGTTTGCAGGTGTACAATAAATCGCAATTGAAAATATTAGCACTTTTAACAGAGATGACTCTATTTTGGCCATAACAAACTACTGACTGAGCATGTTAGCGTAAGCACAAAGAATCGTATATGATGACTTCTAAACCGATGATCTCGAATTGTTCAGTTATGGTCACTGAAGCGATGAGATGGGAAAGGTTTTTAAGATTCGTCTAACCAGCTCAGCCATAGTTTTATCATTAGCTAAAGATAGTTTCCGTTTTTCGACCATCCTTTTCGTCGTAAACTCCCTGCCAGAGGAAGAAATAATTATAACATCGAAGATTTTCGTATCGTCAGCAAATGGGCATTTAGCTTTTGAGTTAATTTCATGGAGAAGATCGTTTATACATATATCGAGAACATCACTCGCCTTAATCTGTGCCGAAAGAGCCCAGCTGTTACTCTCAACAAATACAAAAGTATGGTCAGAAATTCTAATAGAAAATTTATCGCCTCAAACGCAGTCACAGAGTCCTTAGGGAATCTTTTGTATCGTAAAGAGAGAGTTTATGGAAGAGGTGATGAACTAGCACGCAGTCAGACTTCTTAGGAAAATGAAAGTGAAGGCAATCAACGAAACCGTTAGCATCAGCTTCTCGAATGCGAGCATTAAAGGTCCTAAGAGGAAAGGCAGTTGCGATTCAGAAATGAAAATTGGAAAAGGAATTTCTCATAAAAAATAAGAACAGATCTGTACAACAGCAGTTCTTTCCAACACATTGCTCGTTGATTGCTTCAGAAATATTGGTTTTGAAGTGTTGATTTCAGTTTTACTTGCTTCTTACAAGTAGGGCGAACAACACCATCTTATCTTAATCAACGATGTCTGCCATGAACGAGAACGCGGCTGAAAAAGAATCGTTAATGGCTGATTTCATTATCTGAACAGTTTTATTTGAAAAGAAAAATAACAGACACCATTCGATGAATAGATGGATCCCGAACGCAACCAGGCCAAAGTTTAGCAGATAGAATTAAATGTATGATGCGCTTTGGTTGTTGGTACGAATATGGGTAGAATACCCTACGGGAGAATGGCCTAAGGGGAGAGGATATCGTTGTACAGATGGAATGTACATAATTATCAGAGAGATGGGGCGGTATTATTCCTGTACGAGAAAGCATCAATTCAAGAGCTAGTTGGTGCGAGAGGGAAGGGGGTCTTGGGTTGGAAACAGTTGATTAGCAAAATAAAGTACTTGTGTATTTCTTGCACGGGTGCGGTTGTTGCGCAGTTCGCAGTTTCGATTGGATTGAAAGGAGGAATTGCATTCCTCTATATTAATGCCATTCGCTGTACTTGTTGTTTTGAGCGAGGTGGAGAGAGCACGTCAGGGAGTCCAAACCCGAGTTCTGTAGAAGGACGTGAGAGCCCGTTCAATCCAGAAGAGCCAACTGAAGTCACTTTGCCGATGTCGCCAACTGAGAAGTGCTCTCGAGAGCTTGAGGTACAGCTTTCATTGTTAACCAACTACGCGAACTTTCGTACATCGTTGAAGTAGTATTCGGTACTGTAATAACGGTAACATCCAGTTTCGAACCGTTTATCGTTTGATCTAGTCTATTCGAAGTGGGAATCCCTTCGAGGAGAGATTTGACTGGGGAGTGCTCTGACTCGGAAAAGAGGGATCAAACAGAACGGGCATTTGAAGGGGAGCAGCATCGCTTGGGAATTCTGTCGGTAACAATAAGAAAATCACTGCTCGACGAATGGATTTTTATTTGAGCAAACAATCATGGTTGCTATGAAGGTGAGCGATCGTAGTGCATCGAACTGGGATCAAGTGGGCGCAGCAAAAGGCCAACTTTCGTAGGGGATACAAGCCGCTGAAGAGAGAAGGACAAAGAAAAATGCGTAATACCCGAGATTAGTCCGTAGTGCATCAGTTTGTGGCACAGAGAAGGACCACGTTTTCATGTATATACAGTAAAGAATGTTAATAACTGATTGTTACCAAATTGCAGCAATTGGAGTGCGACGACAAATTTGGCGTTTTCGTTTCGCTCAGTTATTGTGTTCTTTTGTAGAAAACGTCGAGCCACACGAACAATAGGCAGTTTTGAGGAATATTTAGTAAATTCGGAAACGAGGACGTCAAAGAGGTTGTAAAACGAGTGTGGTGATGTGCGTTAACTGAGCTGCTGAACGACTAGTTTGATGTAGTAGTTGTCGCAGATTAAAATTCGTTTTCTAGCCATTCTGATTGCTTTTTTTTAATGTGAACTTGATTTTAGTTGAAATTCGAGAAGTTTTTCGCGAAGAAGGCTGCAGGTATGGACTTGAACTCTTCGATTCAGACACGTCGCGACTTCAAAAACCCATCTATCTACGAGCGATTAATCGAGACTTTCGAGGTGGATGAGCTAGGATCGAATTTCAACCCGTCTGTGTTCGATCCACATGGTTTTACTGAGGATTGCTTCTACGACGTCATTTGTAAGTGGAATTCATGTTTGCTATAAATTTTCCGCTACCTTCGAACGTCTTCTTTTGTGATATTCGGTACTATGAGTTATCAGCAACTCGTAAAATTGATCGCACTGAATTCATTGAATTGAATATTTACAGTACCCGGTCTACTGATAGATGGTGAGTAATATGTGTGTCGTGATGGCTTAAGAGCACCAAATGCTATGTACAATAGAATTCTGGAATAAAATTTGAATAATGCATTATTCCTGTGGGCATCGATGGTTCGTTTAATCGAGCGGTTTGGCGCATTTCCAGATTCAGTGCTGTAACTTTTCGTGCTGGAAGCAGTATTCGAGTCTTTTTGCTTTTTCTTGTCTACTAGCTGTATTATGCGAAAAGGTGCTATTTCTTGTGGTTATTACTGGCATTTATGTATTCGCTTTGTCTACTTGTATGGAGTTCTGCGCAACTGTGGAGTTCGTCCGAAAACTTCTTAGTGTTCATAGTTTTGTTACTTTAATGTTTCCTTCTCCTGCTGTTTTTTTTTCGAAGTATTTGACGGTTTTTTGTACGAGTAAAACGACAAACAAAAACATCAATTTATGGAATTCGAATCAGCGATCATCAAACCTCTAGTCCGATGCACCAACAACTGAATTATTTGGATGGGGAATTTGTTGTTGAAAAAAATGTTTGCTTACAGCGGTGATGCAGAAGGAGGTTATGGAGAAATATACAGCAAATGTGGAGAAGAAATCAGCATCGGGAAGTGCGGACGCGTCGAAAGGAAATGAAGCGAAGAGGAAATCCCGTTTTGAGGGAACCAAGAAACACTGATCTCCCAAGGCGCCGATGGCTTTTGCCATTCTGTCGATAACTTTTAACTAAGTTGATTATCGCAGCGTTGTTTTGTACAGATATTCACTTATTAATATGGGAAACGTTAAAAGGCGAATGATAGTTAGAAGATCTCATGCATTAAAATGATGTTCAGATGTGGGAGAACTTCACCTGCTCATTGCTGTTTTCAGCTGTTGGTGATAAGCTGTGAAGAAGGTTTTATAGGTTTTCTTTTTTATCTTTGCATTTCTTTTTTTGTTTTTGCTATAGACACGATGACGTATACCTTGTATAGACGTGTGATGTTCAATGAGGGATTACAATGTAACAACGGAAACACAACAAAAGGAAGGTTTTGCGGCTTTGTGTTCGTTTTTTTTTTTTTGCGTTTTTAGTCCTATCGTGTCGTAGCATTCTGAAACTTAAGGGACTTCATGTTTGTATCGTTTAACTGGTAGAAGGAATGTGCATATCTTGCTTTTTTCGCGTAATGATGAAAGACGATGGCGAAGGGTCCATTATTTTTGAGCGGCCCTAATTTTGAGTGCTGTAATGGCGAGTGAACACTTCATATGTTCCGCTTGGACCTCGTAGCTTGGTTAAGTGATGTTTTGATGTGCAAACGCATGATAATCAGTAATGTTGGTTGAGATATGCAAACTGGACCTTGTATTGTGTCAAATATGATGGAATTACACAAGATTTTATTTTGTATCCTGGATAAAGTTTTGTGCGATCAAATTCGGCGAAGTACAAGGTCTAATCAGTGTGCTGCAACCGAGTCAGATGATTTATGTTTTTCGGCCTTACAGCAATTTACCCTGAAATTCACCTTGAAATCGGTGATTTCAAGGTAAATTTCATCGGGAAAACTTCGTCAAGTTGCACATCTTTCAGTCTTCATCTCGCTATGGAGTTAATTCGGAACATATAGGAGAGCTATTTTTTGAATCTCTGGTGAATTAGCAAAATAGAACAACAGCGATTTAGTGCATACGAAGTTCATCTGTATATTTGTTCTATTTTTGCACTTATCACGCACACTGGGGCGCTTATTCTAAGAGGGCATCAACTTCAATAAGTCCACTCCGATCGCCTCCCCTCCCTAGCAAGTTGAACTAAAGTTGGCAGGATATGATTTGAATTGTTTGAGGTACATTGTCTGTTGTTCTTATTGTTTTTACTGTTTTTGTGAACCGTTCTTTGCAGTTACTGACTAATGCTGTGCCACTCGAATGTGCAGTATGCTGGTTTCGTACAGTTTCCTTTCGTGGCTTATTCGATTACATAAAATATTTTACCGCTTATTTGAAATTTCGGCACCTAATGTAATGTGTGGTTGATTTTCCGCCTTCGTAATTTTATTAAGTTTTATTTGCCGATTGCCTATTGATTATTGTTTGTGATCGATGCGCTGTTTCTTATGATTAGTTGGATGGTGACAAACTCTCAGAGCAATTTTGACTAATTTGATCGTAGTAGGATATCGGAGGGAAAAAGTGGGAAAAAGAAGGGTGGACGAGCACCGATTTCACCGACACGGCACGATATTGAATTTGTATGCAGTGCACGACTGCTTCGAGAAGTTTGGGGCTTGAAGCATTTCGTGTAAATTAAAGATAATCTGATGTTAAAATGTATATTCCACGTTCAAAACATTTTTGAACTTTTAACCACATGGGCAGATTTCGGACATTCACCATTTTAGATGGGCGCATTCTGTTATTTTTTCCTCACTTATAATCTAACTTGATTCGGAAGCATATACTAGTGTGTGTAAATGAAACGAAAATGTATGAACCGTTTGGAAGAGTCAATATTATTACTACAGTAAAAGTCATGTCCATTCAATGAGAAATTTAGTTTTACGCTTATGTGGGCGATACAATGGATTGTTGCCTCCCTGTGATGAAATAATTTCGATTGCTTTTGTTAGAGGTGAGAGCAAAAGAGCTGCGCAATTGTAATCCAAGACAATTCAAAAGCATCTATGCATTTTAAGCTTGAACTATATATAGCTTCTCATTAACAAAGTATGTCGTTTTTCGGTCGTCGCTTATCGGTTTCAATGAATAGTCAGCTTCGAGCACCAATGCAAACTAGTTGCGGCTAGAAAAAAATCAGCATTTCTTAATATTTGTTGGCATTATGGCAAACTTGGGTGAGGGACAATGGGCTGATGAGCTGTAGAACAATCATTGTGCGACGTTCGACGATATCCCCATGCCAGCTACGCTCTAGATAAGGTCGACTATTTGATAAAAGAAGGACATTTTGTGCGAATCAATTGGGTGTCTGTGAGGGTAACATGGACTGCGTTAATATGCAATGCAAATCGGATCACTTCCATTTCCAAAAGTACAGCTCGTAAGCAAAACAAGGTGAACGCTATCGTCGGACGCATCCCATCCATCGTATACCATTATTTAATCGAAAACGCATTAGAAATAGCACACATTCTTAAAGCGATCTTTTTGATAAGCGTCTCTGCACATCAGTCACGCTTCCATCACACTTAGCTTCAGCATTTATTAACACTTTCACGTTCTCGTATCAGTTGCAGAAGTGTTTGACGTAGTTACAGTCAGCTCTTCCAAATTTCCTAATAGCGTTTTACGCTAATTTAACAGTGAAGGGGGGGGGGGGATAGGGGGGGGGGGAGGGGTGAA
>JPKZ01001381.1:372896-403849 GCA_000803305.1 Toxocara canis | reverse complement strand
GTGAGGGTGTGTGGGGGGGGGGGGGGGGGGGGGGAGAGAGAGAGAGACAACTGCGGCAAAGTCTGCAATCATGTTTCAGAGTTAATCGGCTTGATTCGAAGTTATAACCTTTGATAACTTTGAATATTTTATCGATTTATGGAAGGCATCGTTTTTGCCTATCTTACAGAAAGAGTGCAAAGCAGTTCTATGTTAATATCAGAGATGGTGATTTAGAACGCCCAATCGCAAAACTTATTATCAATCGAAGCGGCATTACCGTTCCTCGCAGAACGATTCCGAGAGCCGAATTTATCTTTTTGTACTGGATTGAAGAGGTTCACTTTATCCGTATTTTTTCCATTTTTTCGCTTCTTTGTTTTCAGCTGTTTAAGTTTAAATGAAATGATCGCCTGCTTTTGCTTTTTGGTCATTCTATGGTTGTATTTTATTTGATGTACGTATGCACGCGCAGTGAGTGGGAAAGTGTACCGAGGAACGAAAACTTCATCTCGATGGCGTAAGCAGAAAGAGTGACGGGAGATCATGTAGAGTTGAAGTGAAAACATTTACTGTAATGACGTGCCGTCTAGTTGGATTTATCGGAGCGAATTTTTTTGCTCGGAAATATCTAAATTTCGAAGAAACTTTTAGGCAGTAATTTCCTCAGGTGTGAAATTTTTGGCGTCTCTGGTTTCTTTTTTGCCATCTGATTTTTTCTTTACTCCGCATTTCCCACATAAATTTCTGCATCTGCCAATGAGCGCATCGCAGAAAGGTTTTTGCTGAATCCCTTTTTAGAATCCTCATTTTCAGATATGTATCCGGTGCAGTTGTGTTGCCAGCGAGTAGATCTGATTTTCAGAATATCTTGAATAGCATTCGACTATGTGGAATACCTGAATACGGTCATCACCACAGAGCTTTGTAAGTTTCTTTATCTTCAGCCTAATTCTTATCTCGCTCAAGTGTAATACCTTTTGATTGTGATTCTGAATAGATTTATAAGGCGGAAGACTGGAAAAATTAAACGAGACGGGAGTTGCTTCCCTATAATTAATGAAAAATTACTGGCATATATCGTGAAGCATGAGAAGTAATTATATCAAAATGACATTTAAAAGTGCTCAGTGAACTTGCTTTAAGAAAGTATGCAGTAGTCCAGTGAGTACTGGTGCTCGAAAAGAAATATCAGAGCCTTTAGGAATGTGGCTATGCAATATTAGGAGGTTTTTCTTATACAAATATGTGGGAGAGCTGCAATAATGGTTTAAGTAAGGAAATGTTGCACTAGAGGCGTCACTTTGCGTTAGTCATTTTTAAAGCTAGAGTTATGAGGTTCTACGCACGTTATGTACGCTCTGAGCGATCTTCCATAGTAATTTTCATCAAAAATTTGCACAACCGGTTGTTCATTTCAGAAATAAAAAATTCGTTCTGCATTTTGGGATTTTTAGGTACTCTTGCTACCGAATAATTATGCTTGCGTGATTGTCGGAGAGCATATCGAGGTGAACCACTGAGATGCGTTCCCGCTTGTTTATTATAAACTAGTTCTTTGAAAGCTGTCAATTTTGCAGGGCAATATGTGTTGGTAAGCCAGCAAAAGAATGTGGAGAAATGAGTGGTTATGCAACATTTGAAAGAGTTCGAGACCATTCGGAAGTTTGACTTACCTTACCATCGTCTTTTTACTTTTTTAGTGTTTTGTCCTTTCTTTGGCGTTAACAACGAGCTTCCACGGAAGTGTAGTAGAAGGCGGCAAATGTGCTAACATTACGTGAGCGCTAAGACCTGTCTTCTGAAGGGCTGCAAACGGATGGATGATTGGTTTATTTCATAGATGAGTTTACCTCCTTTTAATTTACGGCCTGCTCATAACCTCCACTTTTGGCTTGATCAGTTTTGCTAAATTGTTTCATTTTTTCATCGATAATTTTTCTCCTCCTCTCTTTTTACACTGTTTTTGCTCTTTTTTTCCCGAGCAAGTTGAGACCTCAGCCCGGAATGGAGCTGCTAGTTGTGACGGTTACTCTCACTCTTTCCTCTCCTCCGTCAGTTAGGGGATGTGGGTCAGGTAAGCTTATACATTGTGCTTATGTTTTTCTTTATGCCGTAAACCATGAAACGATTCTTAGTGTAATGTACCTCAGAAGGATCACGTAGCCAACCCTCTTGCAGATGCTCAAAAGATGGCCTCAATCGATAATGAATGTTTTGCAGTCGCTTGAAGCACATTCATACATCTAAATAAGAAGGGGAAATAATCTTGCGTAAGCATTGTATGCCCTGCGCACTACAGTCATTCTATTCTTTCATTTTTGATCTCCGTGTGCAACTTCCAAGTGCGCTCTGTCGTGAGAAGGTTGGGGGAGGGAGGGCTGATGGTTTTCAGTGACTGCAGTATAGGATGTGGTTGTTGTAAGGTCTGGCTACTCGTCTTCCGGTTAGTTTCACTTGCGGCCGGACCCTCACTGTTTTGCCCATTTGCTTATTAGTAAGAATGAGAGCGAGTGATCTTCGAAAATTGCATGTAGATGGCGGATGCCCTTAGGTAGGTAATATAATCGTTTAACTATGAGTAGAAATCACTGTAAACCTTCTCTTTTCCGTTCATTTATCGTCCCCCCCCCCCCCTTGTAAAGGAAAACGGCCGAAAGAGACATAAGAGGTTTGGTGACACTTTATTCCTTTTGATTTTTCTTTTAAAATGCTTCAGCTTATGATTTCCCGTCGAAGCTTATTTCCCAAGTAATGTCCATTTGATTTTCGTTTATACGAAATTTTTTGAAGTACACATTTGTGGCGGGAGCCAAAGCGAAACTACGTGCCCGAACGGGAAAGTACGCGATGGCTGGCGCAATGGAATATAGACTGTTGGACAGTAAATATGGATGCTCTCTTATCGATATTTCTTTCTCGAAATGTATGCTTCCTATTTGTTGAAAAAGCGTTCAGTTTCTCTTGTTGCGAGGGTACGTAAGAGCGACCTCAGCAACGCGATAGGTAGGAGTACTCATTTTGAAAGCTAAACAAATTGTTTCCAGGTTTCCTTTAAAAATATGTTTTTTTGCCCTCAACTTATGGCTATGATTATATTCCAGAAAGATCTTTTGTGAGGTTCAGATTAGTGCCGGTTTGGTCTTCATGAGCAAATAATGCTTTTCTAGAGCAGAAGTTACGTCTGATGAGAGCTTAATTTTGCAAGCCGCATAATTTTGCTGTTTCGCAAGTTGCGTTGTCTCTTATCAGGTAGTGTCGAGCAAGGTCACACCTTCATCAGTTGCTATTGTTAGCATTTTCGGAATGACGCACGGTCTGGTCAGCAAATGCTACGCCGTGATGTGATGGCGACTTCAAAGCGGTGCACATTAAACGTATGCGAAGCGGTGCAAACTGAGCATCCAGAAGCGATCTAGCTATGGTCGAATTTTGAAAATGCGCTAGATGCACAGCTTGGTTTCGGCAAGGTGCCGGGGAGGGGAGGGGTGGTTTGGGCTAAATTTGAGTTTTGTTCTGATTATCGCCTTAAATGGAACGTATAGGTAACATAAATTCGCGAAGAATAGCTTGTGTGAAGAGCCAAATATGTCACATGGAATTGTTTGGACACTTGATGGTGATGCATGAGTCACTGTTTTGCATCATTTAAACGTAAAAACACGAATAAGGCGCAAATTAAAGGCACTCACGAAAGCGAAGAAGGGAGCACAGAGCTAGGATGAACACAGTTCATCAAGTGCAACAACATAAGAGAGTTGTTGTGCGGTCCTTATTCTCCTGTCCCGCATGTGAGTGTATGATTTCCCAGTTAAATCATATTCTCTTCGTGTTTTATCATGAGTATATTCTCAGGGTTGTTGCTGTGGGTTGTGGCCTTTTGCTGATTTACTAACACAGCTTGGGGTGTGCTGTCGGCTTGTTTTCCTATATTGTGATATTTGAAACGATAGCAGTATTGAATTGGCGTAACTTATAGATTACTGCAATAGCGTTGTCGTGCTATTGAATGAAATTTAACTTGTTCATAGCCGCAGGAGGAATTTGTTATCCCATAGTAAATTCTGATCATCGTTACTGTGAAACATCTAATCACGGAAAAAGCGCTGTCGAATAGTAACTTTTGGCATGTTATTCTGAGGTTTTAAAGCTTTTTCGAACAACTGCTGGTTAGTTTTTTTCAAACTGATGACTGCAAAAAAGTGTTATTGTCGTGGATGAGTTCCAGGATTTAGCACTTTTTAGGACGTCAATTTCTGGGTTATCGCTCTTCGCGAGTATTTCGTTGTAAAATCTATCAAGACGTTTTTTGTTGCCAGATTTGGTGACTATAGTTTGATTTACCTAAATTTTATTTCAACTTTGGCTAAAAACTTCCCGAGCTTCCCATGATTGTTTTTTTTTTATTTCCTCCTCTAATTTCCTGAATTCTTGCGCGTAGCAGGAGTACAGGATCTGGGCGTCATCCGGATACATTGCTACTTCGTTTTATTGGCTGAGCGATTTTGTGTCAGGCACGAAGAAAGCAAATAGGCGTAGTGGAAAAGCCAAATTTGAGGGGATATGATTTCAGCAACGAGGAATAAGGAAAGGATTCGCTTAGCGATCAGCGTTGAGCTTGTTCGTAAAGTTTTTCAAAGGCAGCTTCGAGCTGACATTCCAGTAGGCTGTAACTGTATCTAGTGAAACAGGTTAACGTTTTTTCGCTTGTTCATGTCCATGAAGTGAGTGTTCTCAGAGTGAGCCGTCTCATGTTACGAAAGAATCAGATAAGCCGTCATCACATTGCGCACAGCATAACAGTCACATGGCGTTTAAGTCGAATATTTTTGTGTAAAATTTCAGTTGGGCGTCATTTGCCTCGCTTAATGCTCACCGAACTGCTCTGTCCAGTGTTAGGCGACTCGATGTACATGCAGCGAATAATCGATGTTAGTGGCGTCCCAATGCTCATATCACCAAGTCATTTATATCGCGCTAAGCGGCATCCGGTTCGTTAATTTTATTTTCACATGGCAGTTTTGAGGGATTTGGTGTATTAACGTTCTGCCTATGTATATGGCATGTATCGCATAATCTGGATCAGAGTAGGCATTGGTCCTACCGATTGCCTTCAGTAGCTGTTTCACTCAGCTGTTTTTGATAAAGCGGATATCGGCCTGCTTCGAATTGTCGGTTAACTTTAGTAAAAAACGCACTTGGATTAGGCTTTGTTTACAGTGATTGCCTTTTAACCTGCGGCTTTTCAGGTTATACGGTATTTTTGTATTTGAGCGTATAGTAGAAGTTTAAGCATATGTGCAGGAAAACTGTGATTACAAAATCTGATAATATCAGTATGTGATAGATGTGCCTTCTGAAGTCATGCATTGTCTCGCAATTAAGAATGAATTTTACTTTTCAAATGAGCAAAGTGGAGATGCATTGTCCTCTACCATTTCTTGTTTACTGAACTAACGTCGTGCGACTACCAGCCGAGAATAACCGATTAGTTTAAAATCAAAAATATTTAAAGCGTTCCGTATTACACAAAAACTTACTTTGTATGTTTTGTGCTGCCATTTTACTTTTCTTTTTTTTCGAGCAATTCCATAAAGTTCTGTGGAATTGCTTTATCACCGTATAGTAGTGTCACTGATGAATCACTGTTGAAGCAATTCCATAGCGTCCCCGTATACGTAGCGGATATGTTGCGAGACTGACTTGTCGCGGATATTAGTGAATCTCAAATCGGATGATGATCTAGCGTGATTTTCGTATGCAGCGCATGCATATGGTAAACCGCAATTGATAGACTGCGCACAATAAGACCTTAGCAACATCATATATACAGCAGTAACAAAGTACTGTACTGAAATGTTAAGGTGTTATGCATAATAATAAAGCATTGTACGTTAAGTTGAACTATGCAGCCAAATATCGCTTACTCGCCCCGTCATTATTATTTTGCGTTTAGGGCGTCATGCAAGTGCTGAAGAGTCATTGAGCTGTTAATGTCGTTTTTTAGCTGTCATTTAAGTCATGCGCATATAACTAGATTCGCGGATATCGCATTGACAGATATGAGGATACTGCTGTAACTGCATGCTTGGTTTAAGTGAAACATTTAATGTATAATTAAGCGATCATTTGGCAAGCATGGATTTTATTTTAATTGTGCTGGAACGGTCTAGAGATAAGCAGTTAGTCTGTGCAGCTCGTTATGAATTTTCTATCTCATATGAGGTGTTAGTTGTGGGTTGCTTCGAAAATTTTTCTTAACAAATAATGATGAACGACATAATCCGATCTCAACCGCCCATTATGAAGCAAATCTCCGAATTCGATCCATTTTCTGAGCATGAGTGTTTTCACAAGTTCTCCTTCCCTTTTTCAGTCTCGCTGTCAAATTTAGTCGCCCTCCGCTTTTTGACACTCCTCTCCACAAAAGATATTCTTTAATCCGGTCCTTTTCCCTACGATTTCTTCCCGTTCTCGGAAATATTACTTTGCATAAGCCCATTTCCTCTGAAACTCAGCCTTCGGCTCTGTCAAGCGAGAATGTTGGGATTCTCGAGATTCGAATTTGAAGGTGTAGGGATATTAACGCAGCACAACTCTGCGGTTTGCTGTGCACGCTGATTGAATGCGTTTTCTTGGTTTTCTTTTTTAAGAGCTTATTTGGATTTCATATGAAAGTTTTGCAGGTAGACATGTCGTTGCTGTTGTCGCGGCTGAATATTTCCCGAGCGGATGTCCACAACAAATTTCCATTATTCTTACACGTTTATCGGAGTGTATTCCCAAGATATGGATGTTCAAAGAAAAGCACTGACCGTGTTGATTTGCTGGCGGCTGCACCCCTTCCACGTGAGTTCTAAAATTTCGTTTTTTGGAGTCTCTCATCTAATCTGTAAGTAATGAGTAAGCGATCATTCGGATTTGCTGTACTGAAAATTTCTGCATTGATTGGTTTTTTGCAATCCCTTTAAGCTGTTCCACTTTGTTCATGAACTCGAAATATGGGAATCGCATTCAGCACAGTTTGTGATTTCAAATCGTGACGGTTGTGCTTTCTAGCCGATTCAAAATTACAAAATGCACAATTTTTGGAAAAACAGAAAAATAACGTTTTGCTCATAATTTACTCGTGCGTGCCAGCTTTTTTCGTTGCAGGAACGCAAATTCTTCCTTGACTCCAGCAATAATAATTTTCTTGACCATACCTAATGAAATGGAGTGCAATCCGCAATCTCATTCCACCTTTCTTCGCTACGCCATTGATTTAGGCGTATTTCTTTGTAATTAAGGCCTATCCAGCCTTATCATCAGTTTTTTTTCTATTATCAGTGCATAATAACAATTGATGCGAATTGCTTTGGCCATCTTAGCTTGTGAGCATTGAATCGTGATCTGGCGTTACGAATTGGGATGTATGCAATGGGTGACTTTCTACGTCTAGCCGTAACCATCATTTGATGCTGAAGTTTTCATTCGCCAATGGACGATAAAGGACTTTCCGATAGTTTTGAACCCTCCCGGACGACAAAGCATTATCGTGACCAAAGCGCTGAATAGAATGCTATAGCTACGCTCTATCGCAAGTCACTTGTTAATGTTTATTTCAGCACACATGCTGGCGATGTTGGAGTGTCTGGGAATGTCGGATGCAGCTGCGCGTCATCTAAATGCAGTCGCTGAAGAGGATTCTCATGAAAAGCGCTTCTCAAGTGAAAGCAGATTTTGATTTCTGCAGCTTCAAATCTGTCACTGAAGCATTGGTCAGTTTAGTGATTCTTCTCTCACTGCTGATGTTGGCTGTTCGGGAAGGGCTGAACTGTTTTGGTGATATCGTCCCTCAGGATTCGAATATATGGTTGCAGCAAAATGATTATGCGACGATTATGCTGTTTTGGGCGTTATTGTTGCTTGCAGTGTATCGATGATGTAATGCTTGGGGCTTTGTTAAGCTCATTGTTGTACGTTGAGTACTGTGACTTTAGCAAGAAAGGGACGGAATACTGCGTTTCGGATATTTGAGGATCTGTTTAAAGGGGAACGTTTTTAACGATGAGGCTTTTTAAAAGACAAACAGTAAACTTCAAAACCATCGACGGTGAAGGCGTGATGCTAGTTGCTCACCATTTAATCAAGCAGTGCAGTGTAAAGCACAGATCATGTAGAAAAGTAGCGTTCATTAGGGGGAAGGGAAGATTTGCACGTTTTATTGGTGACACAAAGGGGAAGGGTGTAAAAGAATTTGAGAGCAGAGATAGGGATAGATAGCTAAGTTGGGGCAATAAATTTGAGTACGAAAGTTAGGGGAATGAGTTTTAGGGGCTGTAATTTTGCATGATAACGATTAGTAGGAGGTCAGGGATGGAGAGGAAATGGAATTCAAGAAAGCGTTCAATATCACAGCGTAGTTTACGAGTGGAATTCGTTTGAGCTGTCGAGTGTAGTTGAGCAGTTAACCAAACCTTTTGGCTGATTATTTCAACCATTTATGTGACATTGTGCAGTTATTTAATAACTCAGCCAAATATCGCTATGTTCTGCGTTTGTTTTCCCTGGGCACTTGGCAGTTTTGAAGAGAGCTTTTATTTGAAAGTGTCCTCGTTGCTTTAAAGCCGACCCGAATTTTTGACGCATTTCATGCCACTTTGGAGTGTGCTGTGTCCAACGTTTTTGATGTTCATCATGTATTGCTCATAAAGTGAGATATCAATTGTTTCCTTTAATCTTACTTTCCATATATCAGTTTTTTTCATCGACTCACACTTCATTCCCACGCAAGAAATTCTGCAACAATTTGTGAGGTGTTCAAATCGTTGAACGACGAAATGAGAGATTTTTAGGTGGCTTATGAAGTTGCTTTACGAAATGCTAAAATAATTTGTTTTGTCGTACAGAGGATATAAAATAATTTGTGTATTTCCCTAAAGTAATTTGCATATTCGTTATCGATTGGTATTACAAACGAATAGTGCACGTTTGGGCGGGAGGAAAGAAATTAAATGAAGTGTACGCATGCGGCAAACAACAAAGCCAAAAGTGAGAATGTTTATCTTGAAGCGCGAATCTATACAGTCGTAGGTCGATGAGTGATTGATCGCTGCGATCTGCGCAATCCGATCAAACATGATGTGCTTCGTGGGTGGCAAACCCCGCCCACTTTACGCCCAGGCGTCCTGGGCATCCTGCTTTTCATCTTCATCCGTCCGTACTTTTCAGTCGTTCACTTAAATACGTTAGCATACCGTTGCGGTATTTTGAACTGATTTAGTTTTCTGCGCGAATGATTTTATTACTATCGTTTATGATATAAGCTTCAAACGTAATTGCACGTTCGAGTAAATGAAGATGGGCGGATTTTTTATGTCACCCAAAAATTGGCATTTTTGCCAACGCGAACGATGCATGGCATTTTTTTTAGTATTAGGCGAACACTTTTGCTCATACTTCCTCAAGGTATTGGCCGAACTGGGCAGGGAAAGTTTTAAAAGATTTATGCCATTTTTTTCCCAATGAAGATGTGGCAATTCAGAAACTGCAACAAACTTTCAGTAAGAAGTCGAGACAGAAGCAAACATTTTGCATTTTATCTGCCCGATTTTGGTTAATTTTCAATTTTCTGAAATTAGCACCATTAAAGAAGAGGGTAGATTTTGGTCGATTGTTGTTTTCCGAAACTTTGAAACATGAGTGCTTCAATGAGCTATTTTGTTCGACGATGCAGCCGAATAGGATGCGTAACAAAGTTATGTGAAGTGAGGTGCACATTCGTTTCCTCTCCCTGTTCCTATAACCAAATCAAAATTTTTGCCAAAAATTATGACAGCTGTCACTTTTCCTTATATTATCACGGCAAGTAAATCAAAAACTGCAACTCCATGCTCATGTTTTGATAATGCTGAATACTGAGCCCTGAAGTGGTCTTATATCGGAGGTAATGCAAACAATATGGAATAGGTAGACCGCAAAAGTTAAATGCATCGTAATTCAGTCGTTTTTGCTACTCGATTACGTTACTTTCACCTTTCCACTTTCTGTTTTCCACCAGTCATAGATACTGCTCATGGAATCACATCAAATCTATTCCCTTTGTATTTGGCGCGATAAACTGCTGTATCCAGCACAGTGGAGGATGTACGCAAGTTTTAAAAAGATTAAAATTTATACATATTCAAAAGTTGTTGGCGCAATTTAAAAGCAGTGAGATTGCCGGATGGGGATGAAAAATTATTGCGAGAGCTGCTGTATAATGTTTGATTCACAACAGAAATGCATTCATGTACCATCATTTTTGAGCCTTCATCCAGCCAGTTGATCTGGTGGGCGAAATTGCCAAAGCGCATATTGTGATAATTCCCTGATAAGCAATTCGTTTTGTTTAGCTATGGCGTCTTGCCACATTGGGATATTAGAATCTCAAGTGTTATACAACATCGTTAGAAAACATCAAATCACTTCCTAGTGGCAAACCGTGATTCATTGTTGTTTTGAAAGAAACAATTTACATGATCGTACACAAAGACACACAAAAACCACTGCTTTCAGTTGAGTGCTATAATTGACTTTATGAACGGACTCTATTTGTTTGTGTAAAAAAGAGCTTCGTTGATGGGTAAATAGATAATACCCAAATAAAGTAGTACATTAAAGCACAAAAGGAAATACGGTTGTTATCATAACGATTTATTCGCTGGATACTAACATTACTTGACATATTCACTCGTAAAAATTCCTCCTGGCGGAGCGCACGGTTAGTAAGCATTGAATCGAGAATGGCCCAAAATGCGGCGAGCCGCGGGCAGTCGTTAGATGACAATTAAAGGACCCAGCAAAAGTGCTCACATTAACTCAAAATCATTCTCGTAGAACACTCGCGATCTCATCCCATCGGCTATTTTAGCCGCCATTATCAGAAGTGACGGTTCATAAGCATTAAGAATATCTCAGGAATACTGTATGTTCAGCTCTTTTTGTAGATCTCTGAAACCGGACCCTTTTCTAACGACTAGTTGGCTAGCAACTTGAATGGAGGAATTAAAAGTAGAATATGAGATAATGGAGAAGTATATCATATTAGTGGGTTAACTTTTTCGAAGTAGGTGACCAACCGACTTCATAAATTTTTGTGCGTTGAGGCGTTCCTGTTCGACCGACCGGTTAAAGAGGAGTTGATCAACAAGAAATTAATACGAGTTTCATTAGGCATTTTTGATACAATTTGGCTGCAGTTGCGCATTTGCGATCGCGTGTTTTTGCACAAGTTATGTTAAAATCAGCTATGGTAGGAGTTTATTTATAAGTGTTGAAGTCATTTGTGATCGTGAAAATCTTGGGGCGTAAAGTTTGTTAGATAGAATATCTATTGCCCATGATATGCCAAGTGCAGTTTCATTTGAGTAAGCTAGATTTCAAACGAATTATGCATAGTTGAATTTATATGCAACTTTGCGTCGTTGATGCCTCGTACTACAGCAGTTGCCCAGAAACTTACTGGTTTATGGCATGTGGGCCATCTGTGACAATTACTTTCTTTGTGTAAAAGAAATCAATGAAACTTGCGCATATATGTATCGGCGAAACCCCTACACTTTTTAAGCGGAAATATCACTGCCTAAGATTCTGTAATGGCTCATACATTCAGGCAGTTCGCTGCGCAATTTTTTCACTCTTATAGAATCGCTTCACTGATTTTAGACTAACTGATAGGGTTGAACAACGTAGGAACGAGCGACGCTTATGGCATAGCTTGAGGGCACACTTATGAGACGATGCTATAAATGAGCGACCTAGGAGATATGGGCAACGTTGAACCATCCATGTATTCCGGATGACCCACTATGATGTGCGGCAACTTCTAAGGCAACTTTTATAAGCGTGCGTGGAACGAACAGCGATTCCAATTGAAACGCCCACTTTGCTGCTATGTTTCATATAAAAGGTGAAAGATGATTGGTGCTCGTTTGCAGTTTGATTATGCATCGTGTAGCGTTTGTTGGCTCACTCATCTTGATTGCGCTCCCATTGACGTTTACAAAACCGCCACAATACGGTAAGCAAAATTCTATTTATTTTTTATGCTAAGAGGTAAGCAACAATATAACAACAATGACATGAATTCATAGTATAACGAAGAATATTAGCAAAGCACTTATTTTATATCCGGTGGATCTGAACTTTTTGTAGGCGGATATTGATTCGCATAGCCACGGATAAATGGTTCGATACAGCCAGATCATGAGACTTTCCTTGTTTATATGACTTTGGTACGTCAGCTCATCTTTGCGCGTTTCTCTGTCTCCTTTGTCTGTCAGTATTTTAAAAACGGGAACCAATGAAATTAGACTTATTGACAATAATTAGATATATTCCACACTTTGGGCCGCCTGATATCTTCAGTTCCACACGGATTCCGCGAGAAAGAGGACGATGTGCCTCCTTGAAGGGGGTACAAAACTTACATGCATTTTCGGAACGTCCAGTTGCACATTTGTGCGGTAAGGTCGTAAAATGATGAGGCAATAGTAGGTTCGTAGCTGCCTGCGGTTGAGTCTGATAAAACTTGAATTTTCGCCATTTCCGAGCAATTTATGAAACTGGCTGGTTTGGTAGGGGGTTACCATAGCGCGTTTTGTATCGGTCACTTGTCACGCATTCCTCTTTGTTCAACACCGTCTCGGAAATTACCTCTCGTATCTAAGACTGTTCAAACTGTAGTAGAGAATCCAGATAAACAACATAACGTCAAATATAAGGTGATCCACGAAGATCCGTAAAAAAACGTGCTCTAAGTGCTTCACTAATATTCATCGCATTTCGTTTATGAGCCTCATCTATTTAATTTCAGTCACAACATATACTGTCAAATGAAAAAATAGTACAAAATAATCGATCGCTGTTTCTTCTATGAGACGATTTCGGTAGTTCGATTCGTTCCTTTGAAATTTCCCAATCAAACTATATCACTGTTACTCGCCATGAAATGGTCTCATTCGGATTTACTATGAGCTTTTGGAAACACTTTTAAGATACGCAAAGCATCCACCAGAAGTTGAAAGAAACACTTATGAAAAGACAATTAATATGAACATTTTTCAATGCTTGCCATAAAACCGCTCTCGCCATCCAAATGTTACTTGCTTCGGATCTTCAAATTTCTGTTTTTATTATCTGTGATCTCGCTCATTACCTATCACTTTTGATTCCCTCGTAATCTCCTCCACTTTGGGAGTAAATGCCCCTGTGAGGCAAAACGAAGTGTAAGGGTAAAACAAAGATTTAGACTTGCGTTGATTTGGGTGCGCTTAGGCTATTTTACGTGATACCTGGGGGCCCGGGCAGAGATACCTTCAAGTAAATTTTGCATTACTGTTTGCGGTTTCTCGAATCGAGTCGAATCGAACCTTTTATTCAATCGATAGGCAAGCACTACCTTTACGACAATACAAAGATGATACAAAGGAGTATATCAGATACAGTCATAATAAAAATATTACGTCACAACACATCGCTATATATCACTGTTCAGCTTAAAGGCAACAGTGTATTGAGGAAAGCAGTCGCTCGGTGTCTAATGGTTTTTAGTCCGTAAGACCCGATTAGTTTGGAGCACGATTAGTCCAAACACTTGTTGATTAACTATTCCGATGTGATCCATCCTTCAAAATTGCTCTTCAACCGTAACGATTACGACAGATAAGAATCAATGATCGCTAACTAAAGACAGCTGCAGAAACAAGATGAAACGGTTTACTTCATGGAAACGTTACCATGTCACTGTGGTGTACCTGTCATCAGTGATTAAAATGCAACAGCCAAGCAAACAGTTGTGAAGCGGAATTGCAGTGAAGTAAAACTGTGACGGTGCAACTAAAAGTTCGATGTCACTGTGGTGTACCTGTCATCAGTGATTAAAATGCAACGATATGTTTTAGCTTCTTCCATTGGTATTTAGCCACTCTGTTTCTCTACTCAAATTGAAATTGTTTAATTAAACGGGCGAGTGAACGTTCCGACTGAGCTTCTTTATTGAATGTTTTTTATATCATGATCACCGTGCTGTGCGGTTATATTCCTCTGATGTTGTTTCGATCCATCTCAGATGCTTTAACGGTTTTGTAGGATGAGATTTGTTTAGCGGTCGAAAAATGTTGCGGCACGAAGCACGCCGATTGTTGCATGGAATCGATACGTTTCAGTCGTCCATTGCACTGTGACACTATGGAATTGCGTTCAAAAATTACAATTATCGACTGCATTCAAAGTGAGATGTACGGATTCGCACAGCTCAGTGCGCTCAATTTTACGGGTAAGGTATCATTTTCTTCTCTGGGCTCCAAATTAGGCAATTACAAATTAAGCTTCTCTTGTGGTCGGCTAATTCGTATTTTACTGGATCGAATTAACACTAAAACAACGCAAAATAGTTTAAGCGCGCTGACTTTCAGTCTTTTTTCGGCGCTGCTAAGATTTCGATCGGACTTTATTCCGATGCGCTTTTCGTCGAGTTTCCCATTCATACTCTCACATTTCCGCAAACATGGATTTTAGTGTAAAAGAGATGCTGAGCTTGACAGCGACGAAATTTCCATTTTGTTATCAACAAGAAATCTCTCATTTTAACAATTTATTTGAATGAAATTGTTGTATGAAAAGCAAAGGTGGCGATTTGTTTGTTGAGATGTGACATGTTGTGACGTATTTGCCGATAACGATAACGATGCCGAATCGGAATGCGAAAACGTTTGTGTTGCTGTTATGCAGATGGCTGGATTGAGGAACGATCGAAAACTTCGAAAAATTAAAACGTGCATGAAACGAAATCCACTTTATAGAGTAAGTGTTCAGCTAACGTTAACTATGATCGCTTGTGTGCGCTTTTGCAACACAAAGCGCGTTCCGCGACAAGCGATAAACATTACTTGTACACTAAAACGACCTCCTTAAACCACTCTCGAGTTCCTATCACTCTCGATGATATGTGGACGACGAAAACGAGCGAAACGTTTCATATCGATAATCCACCAGTGCGTTTTAAAAACGATTGGATTCGCATAGAGTGGAAATACGAATTTTCTTGTGGTTTATGCAGCCGTTTTTATGTCAAAGTAGTAATGCAGTACTGCATATACATGAGATTACTTATGATTTCCATGCATTCGTTGATGCGATTAGCAGAATCGCCAAAGCGCATATCGCGATAGCTTTTTGACGCGCATTCCTATTTATTTATTGTGCGTATTGTGGAGTTTTCGTTCCGCTAACGATTGACTTCGTGAAGTCAAGCAATATAAAATTATTTATTCGGCAAAGATATAATTTTTTGTGAAGCTTGTTCATTAGTCTTTGAATTTCCGTAACCTTAGGTTTTCATTTACTCGTGTCTCCGTTTTAGGTAACTGAACAGATAACGGAGGAGTTGGAAGAGTTAGAGTTTGATTGAATATAAAAGACATTATAAAATGATTTGAATTATTGTAGCATCAATCTTCCGGTATAGTTAATCTGTGCAGCTTTCAGAATTGTTATTTAGGCGGCTGGCTTTATAAGACACCGAAGAAGCGCGGTGTGGTATCGCATAGTGAAATCTATGTGAAAAGTTGTATATTGACCCAATTGCTGGACTACAAATTGAACGTATGGTGGGATGGTTTTAATGCGAATGGAAAGGATGTATGAGCCAACCTTATGCGTCATTCGGTTATAAACTATCTCAAATTAAGGTTGCGCTGTGTGGACCGAGCCTGTCAGACTTTCCTACCTCTTATTCATTTTAAACTTTAAATCAGTGCTTTGATCAATTGATCAAATTGATCAAATCCTTAATTGCAGTGCTTTTTGCGTTGTGTACAATGGAATCACGAGTCGAGCGCTGCATTCGTCTTCGAAGAACACTGCTCATGGCGTAATAAAATGCTGCCCGGCAAACTGTATTTAGGCGATGAGCTTCGAGTCTAGCTGGACTTCGAAAGTCTTACTTGTCAGCAGTTTGTCTTTATTTGTTAACGGCTTGTCGAATGTGGTTGTTGCCTGCAACTCGGCATAACAGAGTGGGTGTTTGTCATAAAATTAGCGCTATCTCGCATTATCGAGAATCTTGTCAGCTCCTCACATTTTGCTCATTTCGAGTTAACCACCAAAGAATACAATATTTTGATGATTTAGTACAGTGAAACTGAGTGTTAATATTTTCTATCGGTTATAGCTTTTACGTATGTGTACTTTCGTGTTGTCTTGCAATGCGCTTTCGTAAATGATTGCGTATGTACGCATAATTCTGTCGATCTATCTCTCCAATAGTTTTAAATTGGAACCTATTCGTTGTTCCAAATCGATTCGTTGATCCGATGAAAGTTTTGTGCCTTTAAAGGTATACTAAATAATTACACTCCGTTTAGAACTGGTTGAGATGTATTTTCTTCCGATTGGATCATAAAATCAATTGTTAGTGGAAAGTCGGAGCGAGCATTGGTATCAGTAAATATATAAATGCATGTTTTCTAAGCAATTTTTAAAGCGGTATTTGAATGCATGCTTCACACGTTTCATTATTGGAGGTATACACTTTAAGAAAGAAATCATAGATGCACGGCAGATAAAACATTTAAAAAAAAAAACTGCCACATTTTCGGTACATAGGGACTGTTCTCGTCGAGAAGTCCATAATCTTTATTTCAACATAATTTCTATTCATAAATCCATCATAATCATAATTCCATCATAATTTTCCATAAATTCTCCATCAATTTTGATGCTATATTTTTAGTCATTTATTTTTTTATACTTCATATTAGTTGAACTATTATAGAGGAGCCGTTTCCAGTAGATATGCACGATATGTACATGTGTTTGTTATTGTCGTAAAAGACGTCTGCTATTTGCAAATTCATAGTTTTAAATTCTAATAAAAAAATTATGTTTTACGTTAAAAATTGATCACTTTCGCAATATGTTGCGGCGAGTGGACAAAAGAATACGAAAAAGAGGCATATGAAGACGTTGTATGTGTCCCTATGGAGGAGTCA
Source organism: Toxocara canis (assembly GCA_000803305.1). Taxonomy (NCBI): domain Eukaryota; kingdom Metazoa; phylum Nematoda; class Chromadorea; order Rhabditida; family Toxocaridae; genus Toxocara; species Toxocara canis. The sequence continues at coordinate 386,855 of JPKZ01001381.1, read as the reverse complement.
AATATGCACCGAATCGGTACAACACTCGAGTGTTATTATTTGAAAAGGTTCATTTAAAAACAACTGGAAATTTCACCGATCGATGCAAAACCGGAAGGGATGACTCTTCATCCGTTTCAGTCTTGCGTCAAAAAAAAAGTCATAATATCTTCACTTTGTGTCCATTCGTAATGAAAGGCGTTTCCGTTGATATGTTTCTGAGGCACAATTGCCTAAACGTGGTCATTTGCTTTACTGCATTTGCTTTGTTTTGTTTTGTGTTGTATATACCATTACCGTTCTTCATATTGTTGCACACGTTAAGTTATTTGTAAATATTGCCATGTGCCTAATAAATAACTTATAATAGCACTTGGTTAATTAAACATCATTAAACGTTTGTCATTTAAGTGCGTTTTGAGCTCGAATTTTCTCGTTAACTTTACTGAAGCTTGAATGCGCTTCAAAATTGTAAACGATTGCTGGCGATTGCGAGAGTTTACGTCAGTCGTACTCTTGTGAGCTAAATGGTAAATCGATGATCAGTTCGAAATTTTTGTGTATATCGTCGGCCATACTGTTGTTTCGTTGGTATCTTTTCGTGTCTACCTAGATAAAAGCGATGATTGGTGCGTGGTGAACCGTTTAATTCGTCGAACGAGATTTAAGAAAGGCTATGCTCACGTTTTGGCTTTTTGAGTCATACAAAACGTAGAAAACGTTAGTTAGGTGTAGTGATCAAAGAGCCAAAATTTGAGCACAAAATTTTTCTAGCAGCATCTATTCGATAATAAAATGGCACATTCATTTTCATACATCTGATATCACGATTGCGCCATCATGCTCAGAAATGCGCGCACCAAAACGAGAATAAGGCAACGGACGAGGAGGCTTTCAGTAATGATATTTGTATTATTGGCATCGCTCATATTCAGAGGATATTTTGTTTGGCATAAGCAACAGCTTTCTTCCCGTAACCGTTGCTTGCCACCAACTCTTGCCAGTCCAACCGATAGGACATGCGTCACGTCGATCGCAGGAAGATCAAATCTTATTTTTTTACAGCTAAACAAAAGCTGAACGTCTCATCTGAGCAAAACGATCGTAGATTTATAAGTGTGCTGGTCTTCGGGCAAGTGTTGCGATTTGTTTCATTTACAATTCTTTTTACTAAGGAAACCGAACAGGGTTAGGTAATAGATATAGCAGTTTCTAATAGGATTGCCTAAAACGTCGGAATATAGAAATCACGAACTCAATTTTTTGCTTGACTTTGCTTGCAATTGTAACTAACGAAAATGCCGTATTGTATTTGTTACGTATAAAACAGACTGAACAGTATAAGTTGTTTCATAGATGTCTCTACTATTCAGCACGAGAATACGATGATTTTTAAGTGTTTCATAAGCAAGATCACAAGTGTCACATCAATGGGTCTTATCTTTCATCCGTTTCATGTTGGCTGGTTAAGAAAAAGAATTTTGCTTTATGATCTGAAATCAGACCTTTGTAATAACATCCATTGTGCTTTTTTTACATTAGTGGCATAGTCAAGCTTTGTAAATCGTCTAAGTTACTCATGTATCCATATTTCAGCTCATTTTATATAATATTATACGTATACTTTCCTTCCGATACTTTCTTCAGCTGTAATTTCACCAACTTGTTCCCCATCGATGCAACTGGCAACCATTCTTCCATCCAAGTCTATCTTGCGCTTGGGGCATCGATGTGATTCCACGTAGGCGCAGAAGCGAATCCCTCCATCTCAACGGCTGTCTTCCCGGTTTTTTTCTCACATTTCATGAACACCATTCGACAATCCGCTTCGTCCATCTATTGTCGTTCATGCTTGCCACGTGACCAACCCAACTTTGCTTCCCGGCATAAATCATCATTTCAACGATATCATTCATGCCAGAACGAGATCGCAGATCTTCATTGGGTATAAGTTGTAACTTGTTGATGCGCACTATGTGTCTGTCTCTCCACTGCACGCTGAGTCACTCATAACTTTCATTCTTCTACAAGCGCTGTATTCCGTTTCGCATCCGTATAACGGTACAGTGTGCTGTATCTTGCTGTTGAACAACTGCTTTCGCAGGCGGTGACGTTTTACTCTCAGTGAGGATATAATTGCTATTCGTGAAGGCTATCCACCCAGCTCTTATCCTTTTACTTAACTCCTCAGCCAAACCGTTGTCCCTTTGTATTGCCTGCTCCACAAGACACAACAATCTTTAAGCTTGACGTTTTGGTTTTCGAGTTTATCTCAAACCCAGGGCAGCACTCATTCTTCATCCACTGCGTCTTGCCGATGTGGATTTTGAGCCCAGTTGCCTTCGCATAAAGTTATGTGCTTTACTACTAGCCTAAACAGATTAGAACATACTTTCACCGCCAACACTCCTCTTCACTAATCAATTGTGTGGCTTGAACAATCCATACGACAAGATGTTGCTACTAGATGATTTATAAATCTTTGGGAACTAACCATAGAAAAGCACACAACTTTACGTTGCCGATGTCGTAGTTTTTCTGAAATGATTCCCCACATACTTTTGAAAGGTATGTTATAAATTGAGACCTGACGATAGAATCGGAAATTCCACTTTATTAAATTGGAGAAAACCCTGTTTCCGGCAGTTGGTCTGCGGCTAGTAGTGAGAGTTCCAATCCTATCACATATCGTCGGGTTTGGCGATGTAAATCGTAATCAGTACAAAACAGTTTTCTGCAGGGTTTTTTTCGCTGACAAATCAGTGCTCTCTCTAGCTAACGCGAACGTAGATGAGTAAGTTTTTTGGAAAAATTTGGAACCCCAAGGGCAGCAAGCGTACCAGCAAGCGTACGAAGCTGCATCGGCGCACCGATCATGATCCAAGTCCACTTAGTATTGCTTGTGAAGTGGTATGCCCTTGCAGACGAGTACTGTTGATGACGAGCATTTTGTTAGGGTTAGTGCATCTGTCTCTTTGCTCAGCAGCAACCTTGCCTTGCAACCACAATTGCTAAAGATATGATATATGGCTGAGTTCTGAAGGATGTAATTTACCCTGTGATCGCTAACTTCATAACTCTCACAGATGTGTTCACATATTGCCTTGCTATGTCTTCAATGCTGACCCACTTTTGAAAACTTTCAACTTTTATCATTTACTGGTTTTTTTATTTTTTCGAATTTCTCTCATTACCTCTCCTCTTCTTTACTTATGCAGTATTATATATAGTACACTTCACTGCTATTGTTGTTATTTCATGTATCATAAGTATGCACTGTTTTGCAAAACTCTTTACCAAGCTATAGCGTGCTAACTGTTGCTAACTTTACTTTGCTTGTGTATTTGTTTTCTTCCATATTCTCCTCTGGCGGTTCATTCACTGGATGGTATATTCGCCTCTGCGCATTATGCCGTTTATATTCCATGTCTCCTTCCAACGTATGCGAATAAATCAGTGACTCATATCCAACATTAAGTTGTGGACATTTGAATATGACTAGAAGAACTTTCATTTTCAAGTTGCGCAGTTCCGCAGTTGGTCGGTTTGCGAACTTCAGTCTCTCGAACATCTTGTAACGATTTTATTTCAGATCTGCGTGTTGCTTTTTTTTGTGAATTTGTGAGGTCAATTAAGTGGATGCGAAAATGCGAAAAATTGCAACAAGTGCATATCGCAGTGGATTCGTTGTTGACTTTTCCAATAGCAATTTTGTTTTCTTTTGATAGGCGAAATAAAGCATAATTTATACAAAAATTCTAAGGCTACTCGTCGATGATGGCACAACTTCAGTTCATAGGCATTATTGAGTGGATTTGAATCAAGGTCGGTTTGGTGATGAAGCGCGCTCTCTTTGCTGCTCTCCTGGTTAGCTATTTTTTCAAAAATAGTATTTATTCATATATGTTCCCATTGGCCACATGCTATCTACGACTTGCTGATACGCAAGCCGTAGATAGCAGCAAATTCCATACTGGCTACGATCCATCTCATCAACGATCATGACGAACGATAGGAACGGAACTATTGCAATGTCAACAATCCTGCGTTGGGCGCATTTTTGCGATTTTTATTGAAAATCTTGAGAATTTTTCAACAAAAATCGTCCAGGAAAGTGAAGTTTATGAAAACTACGGTGACTATAGCTCTTTCAGCCCCAATGTATGCTTTTTTATCATGCGGCTTCCATAGTGTAAAGCTTTGCTGACTTAAAAACCATTACCAGAGGAAAATGACCCAAAATGTTCTTGAAGACAGCAAAATTTGATTGGAAGAGCTTGCAACTCAGCAAAATTTGCTTGAAAACAGTAGCTTGCAAAAAATTGGCTGGTTAGGGAAGAATGGTTGGATAGGGTTTGAATAATCGATGCGAGTGGAATTTTATGCTGATCATTTCAGCTGGTTTTTTTTCAAACCTACAATTACAGTTCGTTTCACAAATTTTCACTCAACTTTTTCAAATTCAAAAAATTGTCGCCTTATACGCGTCTTATTCGGCTCTATAATGCGTTGGTTTATCGACTACTCGTTTTAGAAACCTGTCCAAATCTTGCTGATGAGTTCCTCCGGTAGTGGTGCCGCTTAAAGGGCCTCTTTTCCTTTAAATTTTCTAGTGTTTGGAATATTAATGCAAGATTTGTGGTAGATACGCAAATTAGTCTGGAACGCACTCAGTTTTATTTCAAACACTGCATTCAATTTTGAAGTTCGAGCTCTGAATTGAGAACAATTTTTGGCAAGAAAATAACCAGCGATCTCGTTTCATTGCAATTCTAGCCCATCCATTCGAGAGTCGAGTCCGACAAAATTCTTGAGGAAGTGCTCTCTATTTTATCAGAAGTTTCCTTGCAGACGCCTAGACGTAGAAATGAGCACGTGCTTATCCGCGAGGTTATCGCATTTTCAGATTACCTTCGGCATTACCGTAGACGACATTGAGGCGAACAACGCAACAACACAAGCTGCAACTGATGCAGACGCTGCAACTGGTGCAAACGCTGCAACTGGTGCAAACGCTGCAACTGGTGCAAACGCTGCAACTGGTGCAAACGCTGCAACTGGTGCAAACGCTGCAACTGGTGCAAACGCTGCAACTGGTGCAAACGCTGCAACTGGTGCAAACGCTGCAACTGGTGCAAACGCTGCAACTGGTGCAAACGCTGCAACTGGTGCAAACGCTGCAACTGGTGCAAACGCTGCAACTGGTGCAAACGCTGCAACTGGTGCAAACGCTGCAACTGGTGCAAACGCTGCAACTGGTGCAAACGCTGCAACTGGTGCAAACGCTGCAACTGGTGTAAACGCTGCAAATGGCGCAAACACTGCAACTTTTGTCCGTTTTCTTCTTTAGTAAAACGAAGCAATTCAAATTTAGGAACGCGGTCCAGATCATGGCCACAATGAGGAAGAAATGCGTTTTTGCTGCACCACCTTTTTTGCGTACGTTTATGCGTGTCTCAAGTGTAAACGCAGGGGTGGTTGGGATCGAGTACACATACCTTTGCCAAGATCTCCTATGATCTCATGCGTCGATACGGGAGCTTCGCTTTCAATCTATGCAAGCGCTTCATTTCACGTTTGCGGCGCACACGATGCTTATGCTTTATTCGCACTCACTTATGCGCATGCTTTGTCCCGAGCACCACAGCATTTCCGTTAGCCTATTTCTTTGATTAGATTTTATTAGAGCTTTTTCACCAACGTTTACAAACTTGCTCTTTGACAGACTTTGATGGAAGTTCTATACTTAGTTTGAGGAAGAAGACTTAAGACTGTAATTTAAGTGGAGGGCTTCGAACTTTCCATACTTGGAACTGTAGTCCGACTCGAACTCTTCTATGGTGTGCATGGGATTCAAAAGGCAAAAAGCTTCCCTCAAGTTGCTGGAGGATAAGGGGATTTTTATTTGGTGTGTACGAGAAAAAAAAGGTACACAGGTCATGGGAGTAATAAGACGCTACTATATTTCGCACACGCCCATATGCAACATTTAGATGGCTGGCAGCCAGTGTTAGCCTTGAAAATGTGCGTTGTATAGACCACTATGCGCATTCTAATAAATGTATGGATAGATATGTGCAAACAAACTGCAAACAGAGTAGGTAATCAGCGAACGGTAGCAAAAAGCCTGCGAAAAGATCAAAATAAAGACGACCATAATTTCCTGTTTTCCAGTTTTCTTTTTAGTTTTACAGTTTTCCGTTTTGCGACCGTCTTTCAATATTTAAGACTTGATTTAGGGAATGTTCGCCAAAAGTGATTTAAAATTTGATATGCCAGTGAAGGCTTATATTTATACGATGAATCCGGAAAAGTTTACCGATTTCATTAAGGATCAATACGAAGTAAGCTATTGAATTCAAATTTCAATGTTGGTGTGCACCGGTTAGCTGGTTCACAAGACAACTGAACAAAATTGACTGAAAAGGACGAGTTTTTATCAAAACTGCCGCGTTTAGTCGTTAAAGCTATTATATTTGAGAAGAGGACAACACTGTAAGATCAGTTAGCTCTTTTACAAGCCTCGGTTGGGACCAGTTGTCTCACATCGTTGCCATTACATGCTGTACTGCAATATACTTTAGAGCCTTGTCAGTTTCGTAAAACATACTATTTTCTACTTCATTCGTGCCCTAATTTTTCGAGACTTCTTCATAGAGAAAGTGCAGCAGAAATATATATATGTATATAAACTTGATAGCTGATTGGTTCTAATGTTAATGCTGTTCGGTTTATCGCAGCGTATAGCACTAGATCTAGGAATGTAATCTACAAGCTTCTTTTCGTTTTTTGGCATGCTCTGTCTCTATTTGGACATGATCGTTTCATCGTTCCCTAACATATTTTCGCTGTCTTGATCTCATTCTTGCCCTATCAGCTTTTGTTACTATTTGTAATTTGTATTGATGTATATTTACAACGAAAGTGCCAAGAAATTATTTAACATCTGATGGATGTTGCAGCTTTCACAATGGGATACAGATTTGGAGTCGGAAAGCAAAACTGAAGCGAAACGTAAAAAGCGCGACGTGAATGAAACCATGAAACAGTATATTGTACGTACGCGTTTTAGTATGAAAAAGGTTTTCTAATGAAGTCGACTTTTTCGCTCTTAATGTCTCATTCATTTTGCTCGGCAACAGAACTCAATAAATGTTTTTAATTCGTTGACATAACACAGAAATAAAAAGCGAAAGGATATTTTAATAAATTATTAACGTGAACCACTCACTGATAGCGTTTGCAAACGCCTATGAAAAATTTGTTGCGTTCTTTGGAAATTATTTGACGTGTGAAATGCGTTTTTAGAAATAACGCTATATCGATAAGAGTTTCTTCTGGTACCTACAATCGAACCATCAAAAAATCCGGAAATTGCACAATTCCAAAGTCGAGAAGCAGAGGAAGCCGGAAATTGCGGCATTGCATGACGCGTATTTCTAAAAACTCGAAACAGGAACTGAAATGTCGAAAGAATATTATTAATAAACATTTTATGCTATTTATCAAAGTAAAAATTTTTTGATGCTATCATATCAGTTCTGTAATAAAATATTAAGACATCGGAAGTTGTGTGCTTTTCTTCGATCACTTCACAAAATTCTACACGTCTCTCTAATAGCAATATCATATATGCACTGTTCAGGTCACAGAATTGCCTAATGAAGAACAATGGTCTCGCTGAAACGAATCCCAGTCTGTCCAAACCGGACGCTAAAGCATATCTTTTTCATGCTGCTGACGCTCAGCTAAAAATTCTCTGAAAAATAAATGGTATCCTGAGAATTTTGAAATTTTAAATTTCATCATTAGCAACGAAACTAGCTTCATGAAAGGAAGCAAAATTGACACATATATTATGTAACTTGTTTTGAGTTCATTTATTCCCATTTGTGCACAACAACCATTCAAGGGTCCGTTAATTCATCGTTGAACATATTCAATTTTATCAACAGCTTAATCTTTGCATTCGGCTGCATAGTTCGGAGGCAAAAAATTTAAATTCCAAAATGAGTTCTGCATTTTGTGTCGGCATTCAGTTTGTAAATGTGCACTCATCCATGTATGCTTGAGAAAACCGTTGTTTCGCAGATGCATATTCGAAAGATATTCATATAAGGTCGGTTGTAGTTGGGAACATATAATGCGTTAGGTCGAGACAGCGTAGTAGATTTATGCTGTTGTTTCGGCTCCTTGGGCCATAATCCTAGGCATAGAAATAAGCTCGAACTTGGGTATAAACCAACGTGGATATAAATCAAGTTAGAGCTTGTTCTGCTATGACTAAGGCTCAAGGAGCCGAAACGTCAGCATAAGCATGTTATACCACCGCGCTCTGACGCATTATATTGTCTCAACTTCAATCTACCTTACATCAATGTGCACCCATCCTCTGAATACCGTCGGCAAAATGTGCCTCAAACGTCACTGACATTGTTGCATCGACGATAACAAGGTTTTGCTATGTACATACAAGGTTAAATTTTATTCATATCAAAACTAAAGGAATAACTGTTGCAGGTCAGCAAGAAAATAATTACTTCATGCAAAATGTGTATCGTCAATCAGGCAAAAAAAGTAAATTGTAATAACTGATATGAATGAAAATCGTTTCAATGATCGCATTTTCGCGCCATATATGTGTGTTCTACAATATCTCAAAACTCGATCGGTGGCCTGGAACAAAAAGACGGTCGGCCTACACGGATGGACTGGCAAAATACAACTTTCAACATGAATGTGATCTCATAATTAAGAAAGAGGAAAACATTGTAGCAGTTACCTGTCTTTTTCAATGCCTAGATTCGTAAATTTTTAAAAGCCCTCTTTTTAAGCCCTCATTTAAAAGCCCTCTTTTTCGAATACCATCTTGGATGCATTATCCATCGACATATAGGTGATGCTATATTGTCCGATAGCTTACCATTCAGAAAATTCAAGGTGCGCATTTCGTAAACCCCCCTAAAGTGTTTAGCTAGCTCGCCAAACCTATAGGAATAGCGAAGAGCGGGAGAAGAGGGTTGCCTAACTCCATTATTCCTTGAGCTCCCTTATGAGTTAGCCTTTCCTAACATGGCCATTGCAAGTTTCGTTTCTTTCGCAATGCTTCGCCGGACCGTCAATTTTTGAAAGTTGCTGGGAAGCTGAGAAATTTAAGCGCTATTATTATACTGTAACAAACAAAAGCCACTGTATGTTAGGGTCAGGCTGAGCTGGCGCAGCACTTAACCAGCGGTACATAGCTATATTAAAGCAGGTATCGTTTTGAAAAGTCAAAGAAATCCACCGTTGTAACGAAGGGTTTTCTGCTAGAAAAATGTTTCAAAACAAGGAAATATTGTGTTCAGTTCAAAACCTAAGAGAAGATTATAACATCAGATGGTGCCATGTGCAAAAGAGAAAATGACGTTAAACGACCTATGCAGATTTTGCTAAACTACACCTCCCTTCCAACTCATTTTTGCCTCGCCCCATACACAACCTAAGTGACCCACCTAATATATAGTGATATGTGCGTGTATGTCTATGTGCAGGTATATATATATATGCATATGTATATGTACATCTATATGCATATGTATATGTATTATATGTACATGTTTATGTATACGCATGCATATATGTATATGTACATGTATATGTATATGTAATGTATGTGTATATGTGTATGCATATGTATATGTATATGTATGTGTGTATGTATATGCATATGTGTATATGCACACGTATACGCATATGCATATGCATATGTACATATGAATATGTATGTATGTGTATTACGTATGTGTATGTGCATATGTATATGTATGCAATATGTATATGGATACGTATATGTATAATATGCATACGCATATGTGTCTTCATATGTATATGTGTATGTAAATGTATGCATATGTGTATGTATAGGATGTATATGCGTACGTATATGTAAATATATGTATGTATATATATATATATGTATGCATATGCATATGTATACGTATATGGTATACGTATTAGTGTATGTACATGTATATGTGTACATATATATATGTATATATATATATATGCGTACTGTATTTCGACGAGTTAAATAGCGTTGAAATGCTCTGCATGCATCTGCCTAAGCGTCTTTTTATTATATCATAAGAGTGGATGCACCACGGTCAATTGCTTTACATGAATACATTTCAACTAAAGCGAAGTAATCGTGCGTATGCTTAAAAGCAACAAGCTAGCGCAATTTCGAAGATTTTCCATCATGAAATGAAGACATTTACCTAGCCGGTGGTAAAAATTGTGCCCACATAGCCTCGTCAACAATTTGTAAACAGTCGGGTGTACCACCAAGGGTATCAATACGTTTCACGATTTTATCATCCTCTTTTATAGTGCCCATGCGATCTTCGTCTGTATCCAAGTCGATCTAGAGGAGATATTTAAAAATTTTTAATGACAGCGAAAAATTTATGCACAACGGGTTAATTGCAATGTATGGAGGGTTTGAAGCTTCTGACGACTACCATCGCCGCAAGATTTGCTAAGGATGTTGCGGCCGTGCAAGGCAATTCCATAAGCTGCGTAAAACTATTTTGTAGATATTATATGCCATGAAGCCTTTATGGGTTGTCATTGAGGAGATCTAGGGCTACCAATGGACAATCCAATGCGTTGAGCGTTCGGTTAACAGCCCAAATTTTCGACTGCTTAGAGGTCTTTTAAAGGAGTGGGAAGAAATAAATGAAAAAACAATACGTTGACAATATCTCGGTGCCTTCTCTGTGCTTAGGATCGATTATTAAAAGTAGTAAGATTTCCCGTGCCTATTCGCATGCACTCGTCTTTTGCAGTTATTGGTTGAGTGTGCGTAGCATTTCCGTCTCAGCGCAGCGCACTAGTGCTAGTTGGCTTACAGTTAGTCTCCATACCGAGCCAACAATAATTTAAGTAAGCGCTCGAACGATCGCAGATGATGAATGCGTTCCTTTGTTGTTAGGCGGTTTAAAAACGAGTGTTTTGTCGGGGATGAATTTGGAGGAAGAAGACAGGCGGCCGTAACGCTACCGATTTTTGTTCAAAATAAATTTTTTTGTTTCCTTAGTAAAATCGCAGATTCAAATTCGCATAAACCGTCGATGCGCTATGTTGAAATTAAAAGTGTTTTTCACTTTTTTTTCTTCCGAACGACAGAAAATCACTCCACTCCCCATATTTGCAATGAAGTTTGCACCTCGTTCTCGCTTAAAATGAGTAAATGCCACAAGACTAAGTCGAGAATGTTGCTTTTAGAGTGTTGATGAGCCAAAGAAAACGAACATCCTATGAGGTGATACATACCTCATCAGGCATTATCATTTCGGTAATATAAAGGTTCGGTAGATCTTGCTCCCAATCGATAGGATCGATTATTAAGCATGGTAACATTTCCCGTGCCTATAATTCGCTTTTAAATATACTCGATCAATCTCTTGGGAAAGCGCGTCTCAAATTATTTTTACTTGGTCTATGAAGTTGAGATTCTCAAACCACAGTCGTCTCATCTTTGTAACCATAATTAATCCTCATGAATATTTACATCATTGAATTTCGAGAATTTTACAATGTCTTCCACAGTCTTTTTCATATACTTAATTCCTTATCATATACTTAATTCTATTCCATATTCAGCGCCATTTCATATTCTATTCTATATTCAGCGCATTTCATATGACCATCGAACAGTGCACTGCCCAACGCGTGGTGTTCATAGACGAAAATCGATATAGCAGAGAAGAAATCGTGAGTATATTTTAAAAAAACCTTTCGTTTACAGAAGGTGACAAAATTTTTCTTGAGCAACGATATCAATTCCTGCAATAAATATTATGTTGGCTTTAAGTAGTCATTTTTCGGTGATTGCAACACAGTTAAAACGCATGGAAAAACTGAAAACCTTAGAAAATTACAAAAAGCCAGTCGGCTATCACAGAAAAAAAAACCCGATGAAGTCATTTACAAGAGAGAACACTTTTCGGTCGAAGAATCTACGGAAGTCGGTTTTGAACAAATTCGTGCAACAAATCGTCCGGTATCATCGCATTTCGGAATAATGCTCCCAGAAAAATTGCCTCCGTGTCAAAATAAAAATTTTAGTACAAATATGCAAACGTAACGGCAATGTTGCGATGAATATTTGCTGCTAAAAGAAACTGGAAACAAATCTTTAAATAAATCTACTTTTAAAAAAATGCTCATAAATCTAGAACGTTAATCACTGGCTCCACTTCAGCAAATTTGTATATTCAGCGCCATATCACATGCCCACCGAACAATGCACTGCCCAACGCGTGGTGTTGATAGACGAAAATCGATACAGAAGTGAAGAAATCGTGAGTATATGAAACAAAACCTTTCGTTTATAGAAGGTGACGAAATTTTTCTTGAGCAACGATATCAATTCCTGCAATAAATATTATGTTGGCTTTAAGTAGTCATTTTTCGGTGATTGCAACACAGTTAAAACGCATGGAAAAACTGAAAACCTTAGAAAATTACAAAAAGCCAGTCGGCTATCACAGAAAAAAAAACCCGATGAAGCCATTTACGGGAGAGAACACTTTCCGGTCGAAGAATCTGCGGAAGTCGGTTTTGAACAGCGAAAGAAATTTCTGCAACAGATCGTCCGGTATCATCGCATTTCGGAATAATGCTCCTAGAAAAATTGCCTCCGTGTAAAAACAAAAATTTTAATACAAATATGCAAACGCAACGGCAATTTTGCGATGATTATTTGCTGCTAAAAGAAACTGGAAACAAATCTTTGAATAAATCTACTTAAAATGCTTATAAATCTAAAGGGCTAACCATTGGCTCCACTTCAGAAAATTTCACGCGCTAAATCAACGAGGAATTATTCGCAAAACTGTCATTTCATTTCTCCAAAAGCCGACGCCCTAGAAATGGCTGGTTTTTGATTTTCAAAGTCACTCCGAAGTCACTCCGGTTATATATTGACTCGGTTAGTTATTTAAATTTGTCGGCTAATGTAAACTTTTCACATGGATGCTTCATCTTCAAAATGCCTAATTTCGGCATGTGAGCAAATCTGAATGACACAAACGGAGAAACCCTTTTAGACAGTTGCGACAATTGCAAAAAATATCTATAACACATCACATAAAGTTATCAAAGTGCTCAGAACCATGTGTGCTTTTAATGCTTGCTTGACTCTTATGCTCCTATCATGCACGTCTTACGTTTATGTGATCTAGACGATAAATGCAAGAAGTCAGCGTGGACATGTGCATATATTTATCGATATACGCAATTATGTTTGCATAAACTCTCCTCACCTCAAATAATACATACATTTGAATGTGCAAATTATATAACGCCAATTATACCCTGCCAGTCCGTGCAAAAATTTGTGCTCAGATCGTTAACGCACAATGAGAATCTGGTTATGTGAAGTCTCTTCGAATTGCATAGTCCCGCAACGATTGATCGAAACCGAATTTTTGGCCTGAAGCCAGCAGCGACCCGCGCTCTTTGGGTTGAAGTGCAGACGTTGGTAGAAGACAGCTGGCACCAAGGTTTCGCGGCGGTCCATCGCCGAGCGCTGACACTGATGTGGGTAAGGTCGATTCAGCATCCATAAACGGTTCTCATAATTCGACATATCTTCGATTCAATTTATGCGTTAGTATTCGCTGTTGTGAGCCCATTAGCTGGATTTGTGTCAGCGAGCTCATTTTTGCCAATTTGCTGTGGCAATTAAGCGAAAATTGCCCGAGCGGCCAGTTTCTGTAGGAATATTGTGCTTATTGCGAGAGTGATCGACTAGTGACGAAAAAAGAGGAGTTAAGTTACGAAGGTAAGTCGATCAACATGAACTCTTGTGCGCATTCGCTTGTGTACATTACATCGAAACTCATTTCCTCAGTTGCCGGTTTATTTATCAGTTTGTGCTCGGTAAGCGTTTTGAAAAAAATTTCGTTCGAATAATCCGGCTGTTTATAGCAT
>JPKZ01001381.1:331595-372747 GCA_000803305.1 Toxocara canis | reverse complement strand
CATCCCGTTAATACTTCCTTCTTCATTTTTGTTCTCTCAGCATTTCGAATTATTCTCTTCAGAATGTATAACTCGCAACTAGGTACCACATGTTGTATACAGTTCAGTCTCTTTTTTTATTAATGGCGTGCTGAAAACAGCATCAGTTAAAATGGCATGAGCCGTGCTTGTGAAGAAAACTTTCTAAATGTGGCAGCTTGTCTGCATACTTCAACATCGTGCTGCGGCCATCTATAAAAACGTTTTCGGACAAACACTAAACATGTGTAATATGGCATGAGCCGTGCTTGTGAAGAAAACTTTCTAAATGTGGCAGCTTGTCTGCATACTTCAACATCGTGCTGCGGCCATCTATAAAAACGTTTTCGGACAAACACTAAACATGTGTAATCAAGCAGTATGTTCAGCATCACTAGTGTACGGCTGGCTGTAGAAATTAGTCATTAGCGCCAATTACAAATACCGTAGTTTTCAAACGAACAAACCCGACTACAGTTGTTATTTGCACGCGTCAATAACGTCTTTGTTTACTTTAGCAAAAACATATATTGCCGCAATTCATCGCTGATAACCCCTCTACATATACGTATGCAATGCATCTGCGCTCCCCTCATTGCATGGTTTTCGCTTCAGCTTGCAATTCTATAATAAAGTGGTTTATTATTTTTATATGGTTTTATCAAATATCTGTTTATGAAATCCGCCTTAACGCTCCTTATGTGTCATTTTCATTTTGCACTCGTTACGTTCAGATTATTGAATAGTAAGTTCTCGGAGTTTTATTTTTCTGAAATTACTTAAAAGGAATTGTGCTCATGGAACAGTTGAAACTAAAAGTCGAATAAAGTTTTAAAATTACCTCCTACGATCACCGAGGTAATTCTAATGAACGAAACATTTCATTAGGGTCTTTGTTCTGCACAGTCTGTATTTCTTCCCGCCTTTAAAAAAAACTGCAGTCACGTATTGTAAGTCCAAAAACGTTTGATGCAAATTTCCTTTTTTTAGTTTGCCATGAATCGATATTTTTTCGTATCTTGTATGTTTAGCGCATGGTTCATCGGAATCGTCGAACTGTGGTATTTTTTGTGTTGTAGTTCCAGCTCAGTCCTGGTTTTTGAAATGTTCATAAGTGTGAATTAAGTAGAACCGTGATTGCGGTTTCTTCTAGTGCCCTAATCCCGGAATCGTGGTGTTTTTTGGAGTCCTGGTTCTGGTTTTTGAAGAAAAATCTCTTCTAACATAGCCGTGTGGTGTTATCCCATTCGTGTACTGTGCCATGAAATTCGTAAAAAATTAGCAATTTTCAACCGATCTGTAGAATATTCTTCGTAAATCGCCTTTCAATTCAACTTGGGTCACTGGATTGGTCACTTTAACAGCTGTAATAATTTACATGCTTTTCTGTTGGTTAGCAAATTAACACATGTTCAGAGGAGATTGCATAAAACATTAACGTCATAAAGAGCGGCATTTTTTATCACAAGAAATCGTTTCATTGAGCTCAAAATTCTCTTTCTTTGCAAAAATTGGCCGTGCGCAGAGGTTAATGTTTTCGGTTTTTCACTTCAATTTGCGAGCGACAAATGTTCAAACGGTGCTCCTCGCCTCAATGTCCGAAGCATGGAAAACCTACGAACCATGCGCACTATTTTTTTGGCGTTCAATTGGATGTACGAACATGACGAAATATTAACCAGTCAATTGATTGCTAAATGAAATATTAATCAATCGATTGATTGCTACCTTAATTAGCTGAACTCGTTTCTTATTCCTTATCCTAAACGTTCATTTGTGTTGCACAGGATCTTCTTTTTTTTAAAATTGATTCATCGAAAAATTTCTCTTGTTTAGCTTCTTTTAGATATCCGTTTTTGTGTTTTGCAAATTTGCAATTTGCACACCACGTTTATAGCGATATTGTTTCTCACTTATGCGTGTGTACGTTGGTGTCTCTTTGTTCGAGAGTTTTAAATACGAGCCACAGGAGCGCGATTCATGAAATTTGCTAGGTATTATGTAAATCCTAGGGTCACTTTGCATATCCATCCAAGTTTATTCATGTTCGCAGATTCCGAAGGAAATTATGCTTCTTTAAGGGGGTGGGGGAGAGCGGAAATTTCCATGCGTTTTCAGCCGATCGTTTTGCGTACTTCATTAACTGAATCGTAAAAAACAAATTAATAGATATGCATGAGCAAGAGGGTTGAGTAAAATCCGAATATCTGTGATGTGCAAGTCAGCTATGAAATTGGCTGGCTGGTTTGAACTCGGCGACTTACTAAGTCATTGAAGCGGACGCATATCGTGTTAGCATCATGGCGCGTATTTCCATTTGTTTTGTTTTTTAGTAAAGTTCTGATGCATGTTTAACTGTAATGCTGAATGCGTAAGAGTCAGTGGCCAATAAATGATCCTTTTTTTCATTTCTCATTTGTTAAGGGTTTTTAATTTGTCGTTTTCCAGTGTCGTAAGGCTGCTTTTCGCGAAAGCTTTTTCATCATTCCTATAAGCGAAAAATTTTTAGCGAGTAGTTATTGTGTCGTCAAACTCAATTAAGTCAGGCGGTTAAGTTACTTCTCAAAATTACCTCTATGTACTTCCAGTTTTTGTTTTCAAACATCTACTTTTGCCCTAAAAGATCAGTTTATTGAGCTGAAGGTATGCGTTCATTTCGAAGCTGTTTTTCTCGTTTGCTGAAGTTGCTAACGAGATCATCCGCAATGACCTCGCTCAACTTCTGCACTTTGCTCTTCAGCCCTTATCAATGTTAGCCTTTAGTGTTGCCACTTCTGTGCGATTGCAGACAAATCGGTAGCGTTCCTACTGTTGAGCGCCCATCATTTATCTCCTTTCATTGGAGAAGTAGCAAATGTTTTGACCGCCCATGCATTTATTTAGCGAAAAGCTCAAAATACACTTATGCATATACGATGGTCCCGCATCTCAGGCGAATGCAATTCTCCTAACACTGATGATAGCCGAATTCGTGAATTATCATTTCAGCTGAACAACTGAAGCCGTTTTAGTTAATTTTTGCAACAATTTTCCCATTGATTAGGTGAACTTAATTATTTTTCCCTATGAACATCATTCGGAATTGTTGTCATCAGCCAAATATCGAAAACAACGAATTGAGTGCACCAAAATTGCATTGCGCACTGTGCATTTTTTAAGTGTTTTCAGAAATGAGACCGTATTGACTTCATTACCTTGTTTGTTTTCGTGATCCAAAGTTCTGGCTATGTTTCACTTAGTAAAACAAATGGAAATATATTATCGAAAAAAAAAAAACCATGATGCGATCGCAAAACTCGTGAATCATTCTCAGAGAAAATAGAGTTTGTAATGTAGTTCAGAAGAACGCTGCATGAAGGATATTTGTTTTGCTGCCTTAATAAGGCTGTCTATGGCCGCTTTTGCTAACGATTGGGTTCATGAGGTGATTCGACGAAAATATAGTGGAGAGGGATTCCAACCCAGAATTTTGCACTGGAAGCATGCTATTGTCCCCTTTTAATGTTGTGACAAGCGATCAAAAAGTCAATAAAATCATTGTAGTTTGCTTCTTCATGCGATTTGAGTTATCATCGATGAAATGAAGGCGATAAACAGCCGCCTAAGTGCGGAATTTATTTCGAGAGGAACATTTTTCAAAATTCGAGCATTTCCGCGCGAGCTACACTAGAGAATAGGCAGTGGAAAAAGAAGAGATAAAACTAGATAAAGTAAAAAAAAGTTAAGACTGAGCAGTTTCGGAATTAATTTCTTCCGTTGCATATTTTTTACGTTTGTAATCACCTGCAATTTAGCTATCAAGCAGCTTGTGTTGCTCAGAATATTTAATATTGAATTCAGAAACATGACTTTTTTTTACCTTTTTTTTGTTCCACGATTTCTGAAATTATTGGAGACCAAATTGGATACAAAGCGTTCTGCTTATGATAGGTTTTGTACTGATGGATATGTGTGCCATTATGCGCACTCATCCATTCGTCCAAACGCTGCGTCCAACTCAAAAGCTCAGCACAAATTCTAAAATAAAATTGCGTTATCGAAAATCAAAAACCGTTGAATTTTTTACATTGCTATTGGTTTTCTTTTAAAACCTTCATTATGCTATACTGCGGTGTAGCATTTTTTTTTTAAAACTTGGGCGCATTTGTTCTACACGATAACGCTCGATGCCGTTCTATATTGTATCCCATCCTTTTTGCTGGTTTCCGAAACGTCCGAATGATACGTATTAAGATTAGAGAGTTTCCATCAAACTTCTTTTTGAAATTGCAATCAAAAAATTTTTCTCGGCTAACCAATTCCTAGACGAAATCCATTCGATGCATCGAATGATTTAAATGAGGTTTTTCGAAACATTTCGCCGAGACGTGTCCGTCAAGGTTGTTGGGAGAGGCATTTATGTGGTGCACGTGGCATACTTGCGCAACCTTTTTCTCCTTCTCCACCTTCCATATTTGACACGCTTAGTTTTGCAAATAAGCATTAATTTAGTTTTCCTTGTCCGCCTTTAAAATTTCATCTCATCATACAGAAAAATTGAAGGAAAACGAGTTTTTCTTATTGTTTTGATTTTTGTCCGAAAAGCTTTTCTTCGATATACCAAGTGATGATGCCCACTGCTAATAACATGAGCTGCTGTTGATGGTGAGAGCCATTCTCGTTTTCGTTTTATGTTCCTTTCTATTAATCCTTTCTACTAATCGTGCAATTTTAATTATTTCATTAGAAAAGGCGTCTGGTGCACTTATTTTATTCAGTATTCTGAAGAAGGATCACATGCTCGAATGATTCTGTCGAAAATCGGTTTCGTTTGCCGCTTCTTCTTTTCGAAATTTTTCTTGTGCAGGAAAGGCTGTACATATTCAAGCAGTCAGCGTGGTATACTGTACCTCGTACAGCTGGTACAGTTGGAGGGCTGTCACTGTGAGCATGATGGAAGGCACTGCTGCAGTGGAGATCGAAAAGGACAGTTGCTTCTTCGTTTAAAAGTTTATGCACGAACCCATCATCTACGAACGCTTCATGCGGAATTCTTTTGCGAAATTTTTCACCGAGCAGACTTTGATGAGGAAATTCTCATGTATTATTTGAAATACAGCTAACAGTTGTTGTGTAGAATGTTTGCTGAATTGACTCATCCCATTCCCGTCTAATATATAATTGATCATTTGTTTTCGTTACCGATTCATTGACGCTCTACGCTATTCTCAGTCTTCCATTACGAAATTCTTCTGACGAATAAAGTTCGTTCAGCTGTGTGTGATGTTGCTTTCGAATCGCAATCATTTGGATTTTTCGTTGAACATATGAAGGCGAGCGAGTGAGATGACTTGTGTAAATTTTCATAGGTGGTAACCGCTAGAACATAGAAACGCTTTTCTTTCATGTTTTATTCCCATAATAAAATAGAATTATTTACGGTGTGGAAACCGAGCGATTTGCCTGTCACCAAACTATTTGTCGTGTAGCTGAACCGAAACCCCAAGGTTGGATAGCCGCACGCAACAGTTGTTTCTCTCTTTACAAATATTTGTCTAATGACTTATCGATATCTGGACTTGTAAATGGCCATTTCTTGGAAATCGTTTGGTCATTTCGCTAACAGAATGCGTTAAATTTGATTTTAAAAAGAAATGCTTTAAAATCTAGTGCACATTCTTTGATAGAATCATTCTCTACTTCTCGTGTTCGGATTTCTTTTTGATTCCTCTCGTTTCGAATGAATTATCATCGGGACTTTGCAAATAAAAATGAAAAATTCCTTATTTCTGCTACTTCTGTTTCACGTTTCACTTCATATGACGTTTCAGAGACGTGTGAATTTACAACCAAACACTTCTCGTCAATTTGAAGGGCAGTTGTATTTATGCGTAAATCAATTATAGCAACATTATTTCATTTCAGTTGCTATAGTTTATCGTTTCAGTTCGCTTACGGTGTATAAGATACTTTTAGGGTTAAAAACTTGCAAAGAGAAACCTCTGTTACGTTTGATGAACTTTTTTGTTTCACTTATGCTACTAGTGCGTGTGTTGCACCGTTGAGGGTCGTTGTACAGTCAAAGTCGTCTGTTGGATTGATTTCGGTCAGCACATTATATAGAAGGACAGAGCATGCGTCGCACTTCAACAACCCATTGTGCGCCATTTAATCTGATTACGTGAAATGGCTTATAAACAACGTGTGCTCGCATATCATCGCTGTTTGCGATCACGAAACGACGAGTGGCGATGTGAGTTTCGATCGCATCGCAGTTCTGCGTCTCCCGCATTCACCTCATAACGCGTTGCGCACATTTGCATAACAAATTTGATGTGCCGCATGATCTGTGCGCACAACGGAACTTGAATTTCATTAATCAGCCAATGCATGTGGTATTTGTTTGTCTTGTGTTTATTGTCACAAGTAGCGGTTGTATTTTTTGCAAGGCCAACTAATAATTCGACCGAACTGTATAGGGTATAGTCGAGCCGATAAGATACCTCATTAAGGAGCGGAGATGCGTAACTGCTGTAACCAAATGTCATCATCTCCTTTTGTTTTAGTTTCTATGAATGCGTGATTGACGTTCTTCATCCGTCTCACTTTGTAGTTCCTTACAGCTTCTGTTACTTATTTTAATTTCATAATGCACTTCGACCATCGTTATATCTTTGGATGCGTCGACTCTGCGCACAAATTGCACCCAAAAGTTTGGCACTTGCGCAAAATCTCGGCAAACGCATCGGACTTCCATAATCGTCGACGTGCAAAAAGAAACTCGATTCTAACTCATGCGCCACCAGCTGAAAATCGTTTGCCGCTTCTGCCCATATATATCACTTGATTGAAATTTCCTCACGTTTTTTGCTTCTCGTAAAGATCAGGTTCAAACATTGCCGTTTTTTTAACGCTCCATCGAATCGAGGATTATGTTATTTTAGAGCGTCGTTTTAGACAATTGCAAGTTATAACGTGTGCTGGTGAAGCTGTGTAGTTTTTTCTGTTACTTCACAACTTATTGAGAAAAGAAATGATGTAACTTTCCGCTGTTGACAACCTAATGGTACTCGAATCATCTCTTTCTTACTCATTTCACCGATATTTCCCGCAGTTGTGCCGCTTTAACATTTGCGTTTGTTCTGTTTTTGTCAAACTTAGCAAGTCCATTTGCTAGATTAGTACCACATCATGTTTTAGATTCATCTTGCAAAACGACGTACACATATTTTTACGATGCGTGGTTAAAGAGATAGACTTGATGTTCTGTTCCTCTTCAGCGCCCCATTCAGTTGACCATCATATGGTTGTTTCTTGGGAATGGTTTGCCATTCAGCAAGATAGAAAACTAAGGTAATGGGGAATGATTACATCGATCATTTCTTCTTCCTTGAACAGGTGTTTTGGACAGGACCTCCTTAAACAGCCTTGAAGGAGTTCTTTTTGGATGTGGGATACAAGATTGGGAAAACTCATTAACGTTTATCTTTTAAGTTGTGAAGTTTTTTTTCATTTCCAACGGAAGGCATTCGCAGGTTGCCTTTCTAAACGAGAGTCGATAGGGAGGGAAGGGAAGGAGTGAGGGTAGGGAAGGTAGCTTTCTTTGAGGAACATTAAACGTTTTAAAAGGTGCAGTCCTGAAAAATTTTCTTCAGATCTATTTTTTTGCTAAAAGTGTTTTCGTAGATTTTGACTCTTCCGCTTATTGTCAAAGCGTTATACCATGTTATAGAGCGGAAAAAAGCAAGAAGTAATCCTAGCCAAAATTTTCAGGCTATCCGCGACGGACGTTGAAGGCCTCGCCATGGATTCTTCATCGACTTGCGAGGAGTCCACCCGATCTATCTCTCCATCCGACTTCGGCCAGTCAAGTAAAGCTTTAATCCTGTCTTCTCACATTTCAAGCAATGTTAGGAAATTATTTTATTATTCCGAATAAAGCCTCGGGAGCTATAAAGTTTGCGGTTTTTAAGTGGAAGGGTAGAGGGGGGCGTAGGTGGGAGAAGGAGAGGGCAATATTTTTCAGCCGTTGATGACTTTAATTCTTCATAAGATGTGGAAGTCCTTATTTTTCATAGCATTTTGCGAGAACTTGCTATAAAATCCACTTTTTAATAAACGATGGAATGGGTTTCATTCGGACGCTGGTGTATTGGGAGTGGAATAGATAAAAGGGCTGGCAGGAAATCTTGCGATTTGTTCATTAGTATGGTGCGTCTGCAATGACTCAAAACGAACAGGTCGAACTTTTTAATGTGCAGCGGTTAACTTCTTTTAGTCGTTATCCAAGTACAACATTTGAACCCGACGTTAGCTGGAACTCAAGAATGTCGCATACAAAAGTTTCGATCCGATGCACTTTGATCACAACCTAAAAAATTTCCTATAATCGTGATATGCGTCCGCAAAACAGAGTAAAGATAGTAGACCGACCTCCTTTCTTACGAATTTGTCTTTTATCCTTGACTTTCTTCTCATCTCGAAGCTTTCACGAGTCTAGAAATCGATCGAAGCCAGGATAAATTCATTGTTCTTTGACCACCTGATCGGTTCACGGCTCACTCGTTCGAGAGCGAAAACTTCAAGGATACAAAACGAACTTTTAAAATATTTGTCGCAACACTGGTTGAGTCTCTTCATCGGTAGTGTTCACAGCTGAGTGCTATCGTAAATGGCTCATCAGTGACAACTAAAACTCACTCTTTCAACACTCGCTTCCTATTGTATGAAGTTGTTGAATTGGCGATCTACGTTATTTGCAGTGGCCGCTAGATTGCGTGCACCGTTTGTGACCGTTCTTGTTCTACGATCATTCCGCAATATCAGATTTCACGTTCTTCGTATGCTCATGTCGTAGTTTCATCTTGCTGCCCCCGTTTTAGCTCATCAGCTCTCTGACCGAGCGCTAATACAACCCGAGCGTTAAATTTGTAAAAGTTTAAACTGTCATAGTATACTCTGAATGCTCAGTGAATGCTGGAGAATTATCGAATGACCTGAATACGTTTTCGTATTTTCTTTGACTAACTTTAATCGATTCCTGACAGATTTTGTCCTGCACTTTTATTTTAGCAATTTTTTTGACGTTCTCGTTCATTTTTGTTTTTAAGCCGGAGATGAATACAGGTGAGCTGTCTGTTAATTTCAAATTGTCTCAGAAAAGTAGCTTAAGAAGTAAATGTCGAGAAATATGGAACTTTTGAGCAATTGATTTCAATGTGTTCCAGTCAAGCTCTGTTTAAAAGAGAACTTCACAAATTTAGATGGCTCTTTCCTTTTCTTTAATCCTTCCTTTCACTTGAATTCCTCATGCTTCCGACTTTTATTTTTTGCAAAAAATTTAAAATCCTTTTTTTCTCACTCGTATTCGATTCTTTCTTCTACTATGAACTGGGATCACGTCTGAAACTGCGGAGGTTTTCTTATGAAGTTTTGATATATCATTCCTTTAAAGTGACCGAAAAGCAGAATGCAATCTTGTCACGGCTGCTATCTTCTGGAGCCGGAGTTAGGGAGAAGGATTGAACTTATTTTCCTCTAAGTTTGTTCAAAGTTTCGGACTCCTAACTGCTCCTTCTTATTCTTCAAATGCTTTGGTATAAATTTAAAGAAGATTGACATCACCATTTACGTTTGCGCTTCACGTTTTTTTTTTTTGGTAATGATGCTCCTGTTCGCCAAACTGTCCCTTGAATGACAATAATACTAGCGTGTAGCGAGTGCTAACATCTATTTTGGTGCGTTTTTTTTTGAAGCTTTTTAATATGTCGGTATTTTTAGAACAGGAATATAACAGTTCTTGAATGCAATCTTGTCACGGCTGCTATCTTCTGGAGCCGGAGTTAGGGAGAAGGATTGAACTTATTTTCCTCTAAGTTTGTTCAAAGTTTCGGACTCCTAACTGCTCCTTCTTATTCTTCAAATGCTTTGGTATAAATTTAAAGAAGATTGACATCACCATTTACGTTTGCGCTTCACGTTTTTTTTTTTTTTGGTAATGATGCTCCTGTTCGCCAAACTGTCCCTTGAATGACAATAATACTAGCGTGTAGCGAGTGCTAAAATCTATTTTGGTGCGTTTTTTTTTTTGAAGCTTTTTAATATGTCGGTATTTTTAGAACAGGAATATAACAGTTCTTGAATAGGGCATCGCTTGGTGAAGACACTCCAGAATAAATGCATTCGATTACCGATGGCTGCCAAAATTCTCTTTTTGGTTGATCTAGAACTTCTAGTGGAAATCCATCGAATCGACCAGTGAATGTATCGCAGTCATGAGAATGAAACGAAATAATACCGTTTCGGTAGTTGTTGAACATCACTTATGCGCGTATTAATTATTGCAAACGCACATATGCGTAGTAAAAACCTCATTGACGCCATATTTTTACATGTTGCATATGTGATTTATTACTTTTTAGTACTTACTGTTTTGTCGACTAAAGATAAATGAATTTTTTAAATGACATTGTTGAAGTTTTATATGTGAAAAATGAAATTTTTCTTTCTTATTTCGTGTTCGACCCACACATTGGCTTCTGCGCAATGAACATTTCGGGGGGAGGTAGAGGGGAGGGGTGGGCACGAATTTGCGATGTTGCATGTCTACGGCTTGCAAATATGTACAATGATGTATCGATTCGGATAACGTCAGAAAACATGGGTCAATGCAACGCTGAAACGTTATCGTGACATCGGCCTCGAAATGTTTTAGGAAAATTTCGATGGAAGTTTTTCTTTTTTTGATGATTCCAAACAAACTTTGCAGTCATCACTTTCCTCATCGGTCTAATAGTGGAGAAAGCTTGGAAACCTGAGAAGTCTAATTTGTGGCATCTAACTTGGTCGACATTTACTTCGCCTGTGTTTTTTGTGGAGGCAGAAATGGTGAGGGTGGAATGAAGATAATGCTTTTATCGAAAGAGGTTTGATTTACATTGCATTCAGAAATTGATTGATTTCCCTTGTGTGATAGAGTTTTTTCTGGACATTTTTCAAAGAACGCTTCTCAGGAACTTCTCGAAACAAATACATGTTCAAGGCTGGTTGAGCTGTTAGAAGCTTCTCAAAGTCGTATATGCAATAGAGAGAGGAAGCAGTTTAGGGATCCATCAATATAATTCATGCGCCACTTTTTCGTGTCGTCCTTGTGAAAATTTGTGTTTTCAGATATTATTCAGTTGCTTCAGGTGGTACATGACTAAAGTCGTGCACTGTGAAGTATATTACAGCGATTTTACAACGCACTAGTAGTATATGTTTAATGCGCTTTGAAAATAATTGCAATTAGTGGAGTACATTATTGAAGGTGGTGTGCTGTTCTGGTGTATGTATGTAAGTGCGTGTGTGTGCCTGTTTGTCTACTTGTCCGGCAGTCTCATTTCGATAACCACTGGTATTCGGATTATAAAATAAGATAGGTTAAAGAAATAAAAAATAAATTTCAAAAAAAAAAAACTAGGCCTAAGTCATCATCTACACCGGTTCCCAACCATTTCGTCGGCCTCGGGAGGTGTATAATTCATCGGAAAAAGAAAAAGTTTCGCATGCATTTTGCGGTCGGTCGAGTCAGTTACTTCATTGAATAGGTCTCAAAAAAGGGAGTCTTCACCGGAGGATTTGCATGAGCGGTCAGATTGGATAAATTCTAAGTCTTTGATCATTTGCGAGCGATTTTTGAAGCCAGCCGCTCTGATGGATGATTCGTTAAAACGCATATCATGTTAGTCGTCTGGCACACATTCGCGCTTTTTCGATATTATTCGATGCTATCGTTGGCCTTAGCCCAAGACAAACGTTTTGCATGTTTATGGCAATAAAATTGCTGATCTGCCCTTAGCGTTTCTGAATGGACGCCGTAGGCTAAAGTTACCGTTTCGATGCTCTTTTTCGTCTTCGCCATCCTCGACGAGCTTTTTCTGTATGAGTCGTTCTTCGTCTGTTTTTGTTACAATTTGCGCACCGTTGCCCCAGTGAGAACGTGCTCACATCAGCCTTTGCTGTTGTTGGCGGTGTAATGGCCGTCGATTTTGCGCTGCGCTCATTTGTCCGTTGCCAGGCGTTGCCGCTCTAGCGAACTCTCCGAAGGGTTCGGCCACCTTTTGTACCCGGCCTTTGTCTTCATTCTTCTTTGCCCTCTCCAATGGCTTCACCTTTAACGAGCAGTGGCATATCGACCGCATCCGGTAGGCTATTGTTGTTGTTGAACGTTTGTTTAAACGGCGCACTTCCCTGTCCAATCCCTGCACTCCTTTGCCCTTTAGGAAAATGATCAGTCGTTTTAATCATCGTGGGCAAATATTCCTAAAGTTAATGTGTTTATCTAATTAATTTTCTTGTTGTAAGGAAAGCTGAACTCAGAAATTAGTCTTTTAAAAGAGTTCTTGGAAAGTTTTGAAGTTGAAAAGAGTATCTCGAAACGAACACATGCCTTACTCTTGAGTGAAAGTGCCCATAAAATTTCAAGCCAGATTTTTTAAAAGTAAGTGCCAATTTGGTGTTTAAACGATAATTTCATTCGATTTAACATTCATTTGTCTCTGCTAAATTTATCTTGCAAAGAGCATTTAGAGTTTTCAGGCATCCATTTTATTGTTTTCATTATTGAAGTTATTGGATCATATATGATGCCTGCTTTGGTGTTGCTGTCCTTTTGGTGGAGATCTCCATTGCGTAGTTTTGCATGTCAATCCTTGACGTCATGCATTTTCATATATTTTTAAATGATTGCTGAAGTGCCGAGATTGAGTGAGCATGATTAGAGAGGACGATAACGAGAAGTTTTGCTAGATTACCCCATCACTTTTAAAAGACCTTTAATTTGTTATAGAAGTGTTCATATTTATTGGTTAAGTGCTCTTCTGCTGTTATTTATTTGATTAGTAACCGTCACATGACATAGGAACATAGTGAGATATAAATATGGAATATGTGGTAACGGTTAATTTATTCCATTTTAGACATAGACCTTACATTTGAGAAGAAGATTTATGTCAGTGTTGCGGTTTGTAATGCCGTCCTCAGGGCCCATCAGTTCAGCATGAGTTATCTTTGTTAATGCCTTCACGCACTAAACGTTAGCATAAAAATTCACAAACATGAGCTCTACATCAGAAAATAGTAAGCTGCCTTAATCATAATATTCCGTAGCCTGAGTTTTTTGCCTTAAGAATTATCAGCAACTGGATATTTAATGCTTTTACTACATAATTCTGTGCAGCTGGTCGATCAGACATAAAACCAGACCAAGCATATGGAAATTCTCGATTGATCGTCACTGAGAACTCACAAGGTTGCCTCGTTGGATTGCTGACCAACTTCACTATGGTTCTCTTAGCACCGTTGCCAAAATCCCATAAAAGCTTCATCAATAAATGCCTACGGTTATAGCGCATGTACCTCGAATGCATTATGTGTGTATAATCTATTACAGGATTATGTTATTAATTCATCGATCTAGTACGTGTCGTTACTCTCATAAAATAATGTCCAATGTCCCTCATCCTAAACAATTCTGTTCTTGCTCCAAACAAATATGTTTACTTGCAGAGGCTGGCACGCTACGCGCATTACCGATTCTGTGCATTAAATCAGCTGTTATCGCTAACTGTTAATAAATTAGAAAGAATGCGTCCATCTTTTTAATTTATCTGCCCAGTCGTACAATTCTTCCATTCAAAGTTCGTTCTTCTGTGAGCGAACAGTCGAACGTACAACTGGACCGGTTGCAAAGTGTGTGCAAATTTGATGCCTTTTATTTGCCATAGCTCCCCCTCTTCCCGGTGAATGGGTGAATCTCTTTGAAAGTGGGCTTAGAAAGGTATCTAGTGATGTAGAATATATTACATTTCCTAACCACAGCTTCAGAGATTCGCGAATTTATATTACGAGAGATATTGTGGGCACACACGCACATGTGGAGAATATGTTCATGACACTTTTCATGGAAATCAGGGTTCTAAAGCAAATTGTTGGTTGTTCTTTTATGTCCTGTTATAGTAAAGGTGCTTTTTCAATCGACCGGATATCTGTTGTAGTTCACGTTGTCCTGTTAAAGCAAATTAACAAATTCTGCCTTATAATTACTCAAGAGCTGGGTTAAGACGCTGTAGGCCGGCACAGTCTATATGCGGTGTTGTTCATTTTTTTCCTCATTGTTCTCGTTTTCTTTTTAACAGAAGTCTGGACAGATGGATTGTTGTGCAGTGAAATCGTAGGGACGCTTCAGTCTGTCGACTCATTTACGATATTCTAGTCGATATGCAAATGCATCATGCAGTGGCGTCATGGATTTTAGTTGACGATAAGCCGCATAGTATGCTCGATTTGCTGCTGCATGACTCATGATGTTTGGCTTATCGTCAGCATTTACACTGCATCATCCCGTTCGATGCTTCTTATAAGTGTCCAGTTAGGTGATGTTTTGATTTTGGCGAGATATTTTAATTCGCATGCTCTAAAGTCAGGCATTTAAATAGAACGTTGGGCTTTTAGTCGCTTTGTAACTAGCAGCTTTTCATAACGGCATATTATGTTTAGAAACAACACGTTTTAAATTACTCTGAAAACGAATCCTTTTCAGCGTTTTAACTGCAAACTGAAACAATTTAGTGTTCAAGCTTTTGCAGAACGGTAACCGAGTTTTTTGCGAGATGTTAATACTTGATGGTCGCCAGAGGTCAAACGCTTGATGAGCATTGAGCATTTACTTTCTGGCCGACCTTAACTGTTCCTATGGGTAATCTTTGTCGGTGTACGTTTATGTGGTGCGTTTACTCAGTGCGAATATTTACACTGAGGAATGTTTATTTACTCGTCGGGTTTGTTCGTTTTTCGAGTCATCTTTCGCACGTGTTTGCTCTTTTTCCCATTGTGCTCTACACTTGAGAAATTCAACAAACATATCGATTTTCAATAATGTGAGTGTGCATTTTATAAGTGCAGCGTCATACAAGCAAGCGACCGTGAGCGGTCTCATGCTTTATATGATTTACCATCCAGCAGGTTGCCTTTTGAACTCGATATGATTTTCATACAGAAATTGTACATTTTTAAACCATTTCATGCATGCTGAATTTTCAGAGCAATTCCATGAGGCTGCAAGTTTATAATAAATGAGCATAAACGAGTTTAATAAGTAAAAAAAAATTCGAAATATATTGAATAAGTAATTCGAAGAATGGATAAACGCAAAAAAGGCGCGAGATTTAAATGAACTCAGTAATTCAGTATGCGTTTTGATACAACAAAAATTTTGCATTGCCATTCATTTTGATACAAATTCGTGAATGGGCTTAGAAAATGTGGCTGTTTGATGTAATTTTTCTTGCTGTGATTTTTCCCGAACCAACTCAACAGCCGTTCTCTCTCTTCATTGTAGCCAAAATATTAAAAAATGAAACAAACAGCATTAGAAAGAAGACAGTCCATTCTCTGGGATGTGAATTTTGGACATAATTGCAAATTTTCCTCTAATCGGTAATCCCTGCCTTCACATAATTTATCACAGCGCTTGTTTTAATTTCAGTAGTCATATTTTGCAGCTTGCTTGACTCAGTGGCGAATTTAAATAATCTAAAGAGGGGAGTGCGCGTCCTTATGAAAACTTTAGTCGGGCAACGACAAAAGAATTGTGTTTGAAATAATTTCTCAGTGGCTTCTTTCAAATGGTCACTATTTGGGCCTTAACAGTTTACTTCATCATTATGGGATTTTTCATGCGCCAGATTGGTCTATCATGAAGTCTGCTTTTTTCGTGAGGCAGCGAACCGCATTCGAGGCTCGAAAAGAATTGATGTATGATGGTTTCATTATGATTAAAAAAGTTATTTGTGTCTATCCGTTAATACAGAGCAGCATCCCACCTAAAAGGTGCTGCGAAACTCAGCTACGTAAACTGCAGTCAGCCTCGGGCTACTGCAGCCAAGACTGTTTATTCGCTCCGTTACAATTATATCTTTACATTGCCAACCAAATAGCTTCATTGCAAGAACCGCTGTTCATGATTAGTGCGAATTCTGGTCGAGGTGCGGTGTACCTAGAAGCGTGTGCAACGGTGCAATAAAGGAGTGGTGTGAATGTTCGTTTTATGTGGTCGTTTCTTGCCGACAAACCGGCGCTGAATGCTATTCGTTTGACAATGTCTGTGTTGCAAACATCTAAACGTTCAGCCCATATTCGCACAATATCTCACCTATTCTTCGTTAAAATGTAAATGTCTTCATTACTGCCTTAGAACGGGCTTTATGTCAAATCATTGCTTTGAGTGGATCCTCCCGGAGTCGTTTCTATGGTAACGAGTCAAAGGAACAGCCATTTCTCTAGCTTTTCGGCTCGTCGGCACCAATTTGTCGTTCTATTTGTCATCTGTTGATTTCGTTGGTCGTCTTTTATCACAGCGATAATTTTGCAAAACATGATGGAAGTGTTTTGCAATTGTCCGTTTCATTTTCTTTTTACTTTGTTTGTTTGTGATTCTTACATGTACTCGCAAAATAGCACGCTACGGCCGTAAACGTAACGTTTGGCTGCTTTTGCGGTGCGCATTATCAGTCCTGGTTTCTGCTAGACCTTGTCGATTCACAAAGCCGTCCACTGTAGTTCTGCGAGCAATAGCTGATAGTGTGCAGTAAAACTTTTGCCGCCTCTGTGTTAATCTCCTTTCCATGCTATCGGTTTTTTTCTCAGAGATTCGCCAGTTTCGTTTAGTTTAATGATCTTGTCAAGAACACACTTGAAAGACACAAACAAGGTAAATGGAAATCAATTCCACATTTTCTCCACAGCTATCACAAAATCACAAATTTTGCTCATTCGGAGACCTAACATACCATTATAGATTATGCGGTTCTATGGCGGGCACATCTCAAAGTACGCAGTTGATATAGGAACCGCTGAAATTGTCACTTTCAGAGGTCACGAAGGAATAAATTCGAAACGAATGATTCATTTGTGGAACGTCTATCTATAGAAATAACTGACGGGAGAATATTGTTCAAGCATTAGCTTCATTGCTGTTTAGCTATTTTCATTGTAAAACGGTCAATATTTATGATACAAAGCAGTGACGGTATACTTGGAAGTCGCTTATGTCCGCCAAACTGATGTTAAAGCGTTGTACAGATCAAGCAACAACAACAGAGTCTTGGTTTCTCATCAAGAAACTGGAAAACGCGCTAAGTGATACACAGTCATAAGTCGATTATAGGCTTATCTATGCACATGACGCTCCCATCGCACTCAGCTTTTATTTGGCGGCATCGATTACGCTATTGCTGTCTCATCTCTTCGTTGAAAATCTCTCAAACTGACTTCATCGTTTTTTGATAGAACTACGTTTTTTTTTCTAGATTTTGATTGAGGACTTAAGTCGAACGAACAAGTATAGCCGATACAGCCCTTCAAAATCACGCAAGAGAAGCGGCGAATTCGGCTTCAAGTTTTTCCATGAAAGGCCTTAACGGATGGTATAAGATGGACCAGAAGTCTTTCGCATCTTCAGGTGGTGGTCGATTCAAGCTTATATTCTCTACAGTGCAGGCGATCTAGTAGAAATGCTCTATCAGTGTTGTGATTATGAAAGCATTGTTTGTGCCAGTAATAGTTGGAAGTAGTTGTTAAAGCTAATTTGGAGACTTTTTAGATTCGACCAGTTAGGTGTTTTATTTTGAATCTTTCTTAGAGTATGCCGAAAATCCGTTGTATCGTTTAAATTTTTACGATTTTCGAACGAACGTCTCCTTCGAACTTTCGAACAAAAACTCGTCAAGTTGCTGTGTCGTCATCGATTTTTGAATTTGATAACGTCGTTATTTCCATTTTTTAATTTATGCTAGCATCACCAAAAATCTTTTTCATTTGGCATTAATTTGTTTCGGTCCCCATTGAAGCTCTCGCTTATTTACTGGCCACGATGAGCATATTTTCAAGAAGGCGCTGTGCAATAAATAACAGTTCGATTGCATGCATTTCAGTCTACTTGCGCAGTTATGCGCCACTCATTACCCCTAACGCAAGACGTAATTCCTCACTCATACGCCTCTCGTGCCAGGGCGTATCCTTTCAGTGCACCAATCGTAAGCACTTTACTTGTTAATATCTGCAGGAGTCTGTGCAGCGACAAGCGAGCTTCTTTTCAACCGCCTTCGTTTTCGAACGTTTCAACTGTAACAGTCAAAAGTACTTGTGGAATTGGTCAGATAAAGAGTTTTGCCAAAAATTCTGTTATAAATGTCCTTTCCGTTTTATTATTTGCAGACTCGACTCTTGCGCTTATCAGGTCCATTTAATAATTCGCGAACTGCTTTAGTGTTATTTTGAATGCAAAATTCAAAAATCAGTTTGTGGCAGAAACTTCGACCGTACGCTGTGTTCATTATTGCGATAGAGTGCATATGAGTTTAAGTCTTACTTGTGTTTCCCACTCCTGCTAATGCTTCTTATCATTATATCCCTGCTAATGCGTCTTACTGTTATGTCCCTGTTTTGCCATTCGCAGAGTTTGTTATTTCAGTTCGCTGTTGTTCGTTGAAATTTTTTTATTGTTTCTTTCATGTGTTACGTCAAATGTCATTTGTTATGCCACATCATATTTTATTCCGTTTCTTCATGTCGTCAGCTGCTAAGCAGATCATAATTTCTCACAGCCAGTATTTTCTGACTCATACCAAACCGTAGACATTCAATGGGACGTTCGTCGCTTCGACTTTTTTATTCTACCAATGTCTAGATTTAGCTTTTGTCTTTTCCGAAACCTAAAATCCATATCGCTTGCTTTCTGGCTTGGCTTTACCAGGATACTTGAGCGGCTATTGATAGTTCATCGATCTCATTTCAATATTTGATAATAAGATCCCATTAGAATTCCATTTCGACTTAACAAATCCATCCTAGTGAATAACTGCTGTCCTGCATTTATGTCCGTGCCACCATATTTCGCCCTCCAAAAGACCAAATAACGGTCGTGAATTTTTAGTATATTCATCTTGCCGAGAAAATATGTCAAAATATGTCACATATGTCCGAAAAAGTATATGTCACAGAGCCATTATTGTTATTGAGTTGAGATAAAAGTTGTTCTTAATGTACTGCTTCGGAATGAATTCGAGTCGCACCTAATTTATATTTTATTTTTAGGATGCTTCCATCATACCTTCTAAAGATAACGGCACCATTCCGACGCACATGTGTTATTGTGATTTTCTTCTGTCTCCGTTGTGATTGCGTTAGTTAGAGTGTTATCTGTCTTCAAATGTTTTCAAAAACGGCTCTTTTTTTGATATTGAGCGGTCACATTGTCCTCCTGATTATTCAGAAACCCATATGCAAAATGAAGCACCTCGCGCTTTCGCCCCGTAACGCTTACTCCGTAATAATTTGTCGTCTTCTGTTGATTTCTGCTTTTGCAGTGATAGGGGTAATCAAATCCCCACAGACCATCTAATGAGCAAAATGTGGCCATAGTAAACCAGACATAGCCACTTCTTCTCTTATCGCACCTCCTCCTTTTTAGATGGGGAAGGGATGGGTGGCACAGGGGCTAAAGAGTATGGGGTAATAGTGTACAGAACCTTTTTGAGAGGTGGTCTGCAACTGAATCCATGTGGTGGTTGTTGTGCGCGACGGAAAGGGTCGCCCACCTAAGCGTTATGCAAGAGGGGGGAGGGGGAGGGATCTGCGAATCTTGCTTCGAGCAATAGAAATATTTCAGTTTCTGAACTACAAAATCTTAGTAAACGTTGAGATTTTAAACGGGATATGAAATAAACTTTGAAATGGTGTTGCACGCTCCTACCCTTTCGAAGCTTAACTTTCTGTTTTACGACAGCCACCAATACTAATTTCCTTTTAATTTTAGTCGATCTTCTTTGCTTGCGTAACTTAATTTTGCATGAAGAAAATTTTATATGAAAAAATTATTCTTTACCTCTTATAAGCATGGGTTTCATCCTAGCACACATGCCATGAAATCGTTTACGTGCATTTCGTAATTGTTCTTTATAATATGGTAGTTTTAAGAAGACATATCGGACAAGAAGTCCTCGGCCTCTCTACTGATTTTATTTTAATAATTTCTCTAGAATATCATAGCTGCAAATTAGTGGAGAGCGTAGTGTTCCTTGAAATATACAAGTCTAGGACTGAAAAATCGGCAAGAAGCAGCATAATACGTTTACGGTTTTTGTTCTAAATAATTCAATATTCACTTTTTTCGAGCGGTTAGACCTCTTGAACCAGTTCACTTTCTCAGTGATGCGTTTATTTCTGTCCACTGAAAGCGACGAAACGGCTTGGAAAAGGATGATTTACGTAAAGGCAAGTGACGCAGTTCCATTCTTTGATTGGATTGGTCGCCATACAAGAGTCGGATCGCCACTCTAAGCCTTTTATTGTCGTCTGAATAGTCGTCCCCTTGTTAACGTGACCGTGCCATATCCATTCTGTCAAA
Organism: Toxocara canis; assembly: GCA_000803305.1. Taxonomy (NCBI): domain Eukaryota; kingdom Metazoa; phylum Nematoda; class Chromadorea; order Rhabditida; family Toxocaridae; genus Toxocara; species Toxocara canis. The sequence continues at coordinate 352,304 of JPKZ01001381.1, read as the reverse complement.
TTCGCGTTTCATGTTTGCGAAAATTTTGACATTACAGTCAATATTTTGCTGTGAGAACATATTTGTAACTGTCATTGCTCATATTTTTAAAAGTGCAATCTGGGGCGTTCATATGTTGTAAAACTGAACGCTGATTTCACAATAAAATCTGCTAAACCCAAACGAGTAATTTTCTATTGTTGTGTTAAATCTTATAATGTTAGCTTAGCATGAGTTGTTATGAACGTAGTTCTTACTTATAATGTTGTAATCTCTGCGTTATATGAATGACCACAATGTTGCACTCAAAGTAGTCGGCCATTAACGATTAAAAAAAGCTCGTTAAACCAACAACAAATATCACAAAAATTGCTCTCTACTTTTTTGTAAATGTAGAGTTTTTGTAAAGTGGAACTTGCTTACAGTTGTCCTTTTCACTTTTTTTTCAATTTTAGAATGCATCACTCGGTTTGTTGAACTAAACTGAAGGTAAATCCGAAATCAAATACTACTGTAAGGCCAATTTTTGTGGCAATTTAGAGTTACGTAATTTTTTTTAAAACATTTGCCAGCAGTTTGCATGTTACTCAATCAATACAATTCGCCGAACTATCGAATTTCGGCACGCTTTTTAGAACGCCAGCATGATGGCAGTTGTAAGAACTGCTACAGCTATACTAACAATATCGGCCGCTTTCAGCTACCAAACATAAACGACTGTTATTTTTTTACGTGTATCCATATTCTTTTGCGTTCGGATGCTTCTCAATGTTTAACTAATCGTCCACGACTGCATTTTGAAGCGAACAAAGATTCATCCTTGTGGGGCGCACATTCATTAACGGTTTAGTAATCGTAGTTGTCGGCGAAGAGTTGAGACAAAAAGAGAGAAACGGTGAAGTTGTGATTAAGTTGCTGCGAAATTTGGTTGTTTCATTGAAAACGGTGTCCTGCTGGGACGCTGACTGGCCGTTTTCTCTTCTCGAACGATGTCTTTTTCAATGGACGGTATAACTGACGTGGAAAGATGCAGCGAAAGGCTGACACCGATGAGTCTTATCCAGGATCATCACGTCACTGCATGGAGTAAGGGAATTTCTTGATCAGCCATCATTGTTGAGGTTGTCTATGTGTTGTGCTTCTTTGTGGTCGTCTTGTTCGCTCTTCAAATGCTTTCGACTGAGCTTCTTGCTGGTGCAACTTTATTTGAATTTTTCGTCTCCTGCGCCGCATGTTAAGTACGAAAATTTTTTTCGATTTGCATAAAAGATATGTTGCCTGTATTTTACACTCTCTTCCTTACACTAACTTATGGCAATAAGATTTTCTTTTAAATAAATAAACAAATAGGCAAATATATACACATACATACACATATATACACATGCATACATACATACACATAAAAAGTTTAAAATTTTGCGAATTTCAACGGCACAGCTGTGGAAAAGAATTTAAAATGTTTGAAACGATGCTATCCATCTCTTTACAGTTAGTGCTTACTAATCTCCAGAATACTGATAAATCAAGAAAAGACGATCTCCGGCTGCGTCACTTTCCTATTCTTCCGTTTTTTTCCTGTAAAACTGTAATCAACTGGTCAATAGCAATATTCGCAGTGTTTGGGGGACCTAGATACCACTTTTTTTTTCGTTTCTTTCTTCAATTTTTGAATGGAAATATTTTTATTCGTATAAATTGGATTTCATTGCGCTGATGTCAGCCAAGTGTGCGAGGAAGGTTCAACCGCTGGGCTGTTCGATGACTTATTCTTTTATGAGTCACAAAAGTATAGCACGCGCCGTCTAACGGAACGGAAGGGAATTGGGCCACTTGTCTTACGAATTGGCGGATTTAATACGCGAAATTTAGTTTCAAAAAAGGGCGATTATGGAGTGAATGCTAGCATCTTAAAATTGTGCCTTTCATTAACTAGGCCCAGTAGTTGCGTATTTAGTATTTCTGACCTTTTTATAGAGCCTTCAGAAGTTGTTCGCATGAAAAAGTATTCCACGGTTGCTGCAATTGAAACGTCGTAGCAGTATCGCTTACATATTTGATGTTAAAAATTTTTTACTTGATCGAACAATTAATTACTCCACACAGTGTTTGATAAGTGTGGAGGTAGAAAGGATGCGGTTCGGGGGAAAATGTTTCCGTTCATGGCATCTTCAATTCGATGCTTCGATTCTTTGCTAGACCAGGGGTTGAGTTGTGTGATTATAAATATTTTAAATGACGAGGAGGGCGTTGCCGAAAAATTGCTCTACGCACTACGTACCAGACATATGCGCACTGTGACGATGATGCCGGTATATGGCTTTGTGGTTGCCGCCGACTAAGTTTACGAAGCACACGCTTCAGTTCACTTTAATTGTGCTCACATTTCTCTTACGAGCACAGCTGCTTTAGTCTCTTTATCTATTCGTCTGTCTGTTTCTGCCCAGCTCTCTCTCTCTCCGACCTACTTCCACTCTCTTTTAGGATTACTTTCACAATTTTCTTGTCTACTGTGGCTAGCTGCAAACATAAACACCGAACTTAGAGCGGCGAAGCATTGAGATAAAGCGACCTACAAAGCGCTGACAAGTGCTAGGCGTGTCTCTGGAGCAGTTGGTCAGTGGCCAATCGTTTGTTGATGGTTCGTTGTTTCGCCTCCGGTCAAAATGCGAATTCCATTCACCATAGATGGTCCCTTTCAATGGGAGGCATCGACGAACGCGATGAAAACGGTGAGCACCCACTGCCCTCTCTGATATTCATTCCTTTAAAAAATCTTTAGGGAAATCCGTGAAGCCGTTTGAGGTATCTCAGGTTACACTTCTGGTCAAGGAATTTTCATTGAATAAATTCCTTCAGAAGTACTTAATCGTGTCGAGTTGCATTGAGCTAGCCGTAATAGGTAACGTGGACACAGTGCGCTAATGAGTGTTTGGTACGCACGGGGACGTTGTTTGTGCATATTTATGCATAAGCTTTGTAATACGCAATACAACATTCTAGCTAGTCTTTTTCTCGAACTTTCAGCTTATGAGTAGTATGCTGAAAAATGCGGAACTTTTGAGTTCGCTAAACTAATAATGTTTTTTTAATTTTTTGAATGGACCATTTTTTGGTGTTATGTTTGAAAACTCACTGCAGCCGAATGGTGTAGTAACGTCGAAGTTGGGCAGCAAGGCTGTTTTTCATTGTTCGCAAGCCGTATAGCAGATACTTTGTGTTTTTGTTTGTAATACTATACGTACTAAAGTATGGTCTTCTGAATATCGTACCCCCTAGCCTATTTCCGATTCTTTTTAGTTTTTCATGCGCTTTATCAAATTTGCTACTTGTAAAGCGCATAAAAAACCGAAAAGAATCAGAAATTCGCAAAAGGATACGATATCGTGTTCATTTATCTGTACTGTGCGTGTATGTCCACCTGTCCGACAGTTTCGGCAACTGAACTTAAACTTATGAAATTTGACAGGTATAACATGGACCGCTGGATCACCTCGTGTACCTTTGAAATTTCATACTAACTTATTAAAATAGGAGAGCGTTGTAGTTGCTGAAGGAGGAAAGAAACCATTAATTGGGTCGCAAAATAATCGGTCTTTGGCGGAAGATTTATGTGAGCTTGTAGGCCAGATGGAATTTGAATTTCCGCCTTTTGCGAGCGGATTACGAAGTCGATTGGCTTGATTGGTGCCCACCGAAGCTGGTATTGTATCAGTTCTGTGTCAGTATTCTCACTCGTTTTTTTTGCATTGAAACGTACCTTTGTTCTCAGAGGTTTAACGAAATAGTGAACGGCTTGCTTTGCATTTTATTTATGTGTATGTGCCTTTTCGTTCATATTTCCATATCGTCGTTACTTAAACATAACAATATTTCGTTGTGTTGTACAATAGTGTTTAACTAACGACACTGCTGCAGTAGTTCTTATTTTTCTTTCTTTCCTCTTTAGGCCTTTCATCATTGAGATTTTCTGCCTCGATGTATTCCACTCCTTATTCACTTTTATGCGCTTTGGCAAATCTGCTATTCGCGAATCGCATTAGGGCAATCTCGTATTTATGCTAAAATGTATGTGATTATGTCTGTCATTCATGTAATTTCAAGTCGGTAAGCTAGGGTTAGGCTTATGAAATCTGTCAAGTCTAATTTACATTCCAGGAACATCACTTATCTTCAATTTTAACTCATTAAATAGGATTAAAAAAGTCTGTCCATTTTCAACCTGCTGAGTTGCATATTGGACCAATCGGGTCGCAGAATATGTTGGATACATGCGGAGGGCTGGTACAATGCGCACTTAGGCGAATCACTTACCATATCTGCTCGTAAATGACGAAAATTCGAGTTTTAAAAAAAAATCATTTGTGAGTGATTAATGAAACTATTTGGTTTGTTAGGTGATTCACCACGGCGGTCATCCCTCTAGCCTCCCAACCGCTTATTATCATTTTTTTAAAATCCATTTTACGTCGAAACAGTTTTACTGAAGTTCTTGGCTTATTGCGACTAGAGGTGTTATGCACTTTTTGCGGAAAGCGGAAGTTTGTTTAAACTTGGGCGCCATCATTTCGGCGTCATATCAATTGTGAGAAAAAAAAATCACTTTAAAGACTATTTCTTTTCTGTCGTACTCTATGCGGTTGGATCATTTCTTGTTTTTTATTGGGCTTCAGTTTATTTTTTTTAAAACCATTTCCATTTGTTTTCTTCTCCGAGTCACATATTCTTACTCCTGGCGGAGCTGTTGATATTTCTAGTGAATATTCCAGCGAGTTTAAAATGTCGTTATGAATATAAACTTCTGCTTAATTCGCATTAGTGTTCGCTTTTTCAAAAAGATGTTATTTTGGCGTTGAAAATCTTTCGATTTGTTGTTGAATATGGAGAGATCGTTGTTTTGTTTGTTTGCTATGCATGGCAATGAGCAGTTGAATTAAATCGATGTTGTGAGATATATGATGGACTTTATTGTTGCATGTCCGCATCATTCCTTTCAGCGTTACTATTTTTTTCCAGTTGTTTTTTTTTCTGCACAGTGCTAGTCAGTTGTATTCTGAATTCTCCAAAAGATCTTAAATAAACGCTCAATGTTTCAGATGAGATGCTGAACGCCGAAAATGCGAATCTACGCGAACGAGTGTACGAACTTGAACGAAAGGTGCAATCGCAAGAGGATGAACTGGTAAGCTGCGTACTGTGTTGATGTTTTGATAATTTCTTATCATTCATTTAATACTCATTTCATCACGAAAAAAAAACACACTATTTATGTTTCGGCGTTACAATTGTAGGAGTTCATCGTCAGTCAACGTTGGGAATTTATTAGCTGCGTTGACCATAGATAAATCCTTGATGCTGAGATTTTAACGGCGAAATTTGGATTGAAGTTTTCTTCTGTTGCTGTTGATAAAGCGACTCATCAAAAAGCTTGTAAAGCAAATTTTTGTGGGTCCATTTTGCATTGAGTAAACAATCCAGAACAGCCTTTTTCATTTTTTTCATTTCATTCTCATGACATGTTTTTTTCATTCTAGGCGAGTAACAAATGCTTGAGTTTTGTGAACTTCACTGTTTGGCGAACAAAGAGATCTTAATCTGAGCTGAGCATTTTGCTTTAGCTTTTCGTCATTCATTTCGCGGCCCAATGCGCGAAATCGTTGCGACGAAGTTTTTTTTCGAAACCACAAACGATTTCATTAGTACTAGTCTTGCTTGGCAAATAGTACTCTTTGTAAAGCGCACAATGTGTAATCGTTGAGTAGCGTTAAGAAAGCATCACTTTTAGTATGCTTCTTTGAGTTCGAGTTTTGGTTTTTTTTTAACTTGGATGAGTGGAGCAATATGGTAATCTTTATTCCATCAAGCAAATAACTAAAGGCAAACGTGTGAACTGCAATAAAATATGCGATCTTGGCGATCGAAAGCAGACGTCATTTAAATAAAAGCTTGTAGATTCTTCCGAAATCGAAATTGCTTAGCGGTTTGTGAAGCAGCCAATAAGCGGTAAATAAGCATGCTTATTCAGTTAGATTAAGGGTTAAATGAGAGGAAAGTGCAACCTGACATTTCTAGGAGTGGTCATCGCCCCAGTTTATTTGAAATACACTACTCTAGAAGCGATTGGAATTCATAGAGCAATGGTGCTACATCTTGCATCATTCTCATTCATCACATTTGGCAAAATGACTTGCTGGCTGAATGACCCTCTATGAATTCATGCTTTGAATCGACTCCGCCGAAAATTTTTATCGATTTTCACTTGAGCTATTAAAAATTCCTTCGTTTGAGAGCCCGTTCTATCTTACAGTCTTATATTTTGTTCGGTTGGCTGAAAGATTTCAATTTTGCACCTTCATCGAGGCATTGTACTCACACATCTGTATCATCATGTTTGCCACCCCGCTTTATTAGTGAATAATACAGTATACATGGGGTTCTCTCTGTGAAACGCTGATTGCAGTCGGTTTTCTGTCCAATTTCTCTTTTATCCTTCGCAACCCCATTCTAACTTTATTTTAGTCATCCGGTTTCTCTTGCGGCAGTTTTCATATTCCTTAATTGTGTCTTAACAAAAATACATCAAATGCAGCTTATTGTCCACGCAGTGCTACTTGAGAGCAACTGGATTCAAAGATATATTTGGGCCTATGCACAAGAGTATGAAGCCGCTTAACGCAGTACGCTCACGAGTAAACCTTACAACTTAAACGTTGTTGACTGGCTCTAGTGATGGTTCTTTGCAAATACTGGTTTTTTTCGTCAAAGCTGGGCTAGTTGTTTCCATTTTGTATCACGCTGAAACTATCTTGAAAATAATCGTGTGATTATCCCTCTGCGCCTCGCATATGTTGAGAAACGAGAATTTGTTCACATTTATGAGAAAGTCAGCTTTTCAAGCAAACGCATTGATGAGAGGTGCTTCAGGGAACAGCAATAGTAATGTAAGGATTTCCTAAAGTTACAGTAGCCTGTTGTTGGGTCGACGAGGTAATTTTTCTTGGATGGCAAGATCTGCGCGAGCGCAGAACAAATTGAGGGGCAACGAAAACATTAACGTCAACATAATATCACACCAACTACTACTTGAGCGATGCTTGCGAGTTGCAGTGCTTAAAATTGTAGTGTGCAGCGATGATTCGGTTTCGAAATTAAGTGAGATATTCATCTCGCGTTATGTTAGGAGCACTTATCGGCGATCCTAGCAGCGAGAAGAAGGGAATCCCGACGAGATAGTTGTCGAATAGTTCGCCTTCAGAGCCCTCGATGGAGATTGGTGAAGTGTGGGCTCGTTCCAATCATGTGGTAGTATGTGCGACAAGGATCCCATCGGAGGAATCTTTGCAGCTTATCGATGTTGATATGTAGAGCGCTGCACATCTGTGTGCAAGAAATCCCGACGAGAAAGTTGTGGAATAGTTCGCCTTCAGAGCCCTCGATGGAGATTGGTGAAGTGTGGGCTCGTTCCAATCATGTGGTAGTATGTGCGACAAGGATCCCATCGGAGGAATCTTTGCAGCTTATCGATGTTGATATGTAGAGCGCTGCACATCTGTGTGCAAGAAATCCCGACGAGAAAGTTGTGGAATAGTTCGCCTTCAGAGCCCTCGATGGAGATTGGTGAAGTGTGGGCTCGTTCCAATCATGTGGTAGTATGTGCGACAAGGATCCCATCGGAGGAATCTTTGCAGCTTATCGATGTTGATATGTAGAGCGCTGCACATCTGTGTGCAAGAAATCCCGACGAGAAAGTTGTGGAATAGTTCGCCTTCAGAGCAATCGATGGGGATTAGTGAACTGTGGGCTCGTTCCAGTCATGTGGTAGTATGTGCGACAAGGATCCCATCGGAGGAATTGGGTCTTCGCAGCTTATCGATGTTGATATGTAGAGCGCTGCACATCTATGTGCAAAAGATTGTTTGTGTTGCGGATTAGGAAAGAATATCATCACAGTACGTGTCATCGTTACATTTTTTGCCGGTCCGCAGTTTCCAGTTCCCATGGGGTGACCAGGGTTTGAAATAATTTATTTTTTAACTGGATACTCGGAAAAATAAAGATTTTTCAAAAACTAGGATCATATTGTACTATTAGCAAGCTTTCTTCTGTGTGGTCCAGCCGGTCATGGAAGAGTCTTGTGAAAAACTTGCCCAGTAATCCTTTTTTTTTTCAAATCCAGTACAACTAGCCGTCTAAACCGAATACTTTAAACATACAGGCAATTGTTTGTTTTCGCAAACGAGTTTTTGGTTTACTACCTCGTTTTTTCGTTTTATTTGATCCGAGAAAATCCTGTGCGATACTAGAATATTTGAACATTCAGCAAAAAACAATGAGCGCTGTAATGCCAACAAATTTTTCGCTGTTGATGCCCACTGTTTCTCATGATTTTGTTTTTTTATGAAAGGTACGTTTTATATGCTGTTATTGAAGATGGGTATATTTATATCCATTGTTTATAAGAATTTATCATATGCAGTCTTCAGAACACTTTCTGAGGGCTAGGAACTGTTCATTAGCCGATTTGGAAAGGTATTTCTGGGTTGTTTAAACGACCGAAATACGCTTCTTAAATATTGTCGGCTTTCAGAAATGCATGAAACTGCGTAGTGAATTAAGCGTCCTTCTTTTCACTTGAATAGGTTGTGCACTTTTCCTCGTAATTTTTTACGATTTGGGAATAAAAGGAATTAATGCATGATTATTTCGTCAGTCTTGTGATGCCATCAGGGGGCTTGAGTGATCAATTTGGCTTTGTTATGCTGTGAGTGTTGCGATTATTTTGTTTGCACAAAAAGCATCTGACTCATCACGTGAACACTTGAGTCGTTTAGGTGGCCCAATGCACAGCTGCGAACAAAACTGCTCAGTTTTAGAGGCCACTGCTAATGCAATTAGAATACAGCGCGTATTCCGACTCAGCGATGATCAAAATTGTACGTTGTTTCAAAAAAAAAAAAACAAGTTAAAAATTTTCTTGGCGTCGTGCAGTCACTGTCGCTGTCGTCTGCGATCCAATCGGTTGCTATGATAAAAAGTTCAAACAAACAGTCATGATTGTTGAACCTTATCATCAATGTTTATAAAAAAAGAAATTCTTACCATTATCTAACTTCGAGTTTTAAAAAAAAATATAATGTTGAAAAACGAAAATGTGTGTTAAGGGAATGAGATTTCAGGTGTGTTTGCGTTCATCAACAGCCGATCTACTGCGACGTTTGACGCTTCTGGAGCAGTCGGCTGCACAACAATCACTGTCACAGCGTCCGACACCCTCCCATGCGAACGATGTCTTCTCGAGGCTTTCTGCTACATCACATTCAGGTAAACTGTCTTTTTGAAGGCATACTGCAAAAATATCTCAATTTGGTCGCTCAATCACTTCGGCAGGATTGCGGATGGAGAGATGTAGAATTAAGTGAATCCCAGCTGAACGTGAAATTTAAGTAAATATTACAACTTTTTAAGGGGTGGCGAGTGATTTCTAAACTGAGGTTATAAGAAAGCTTTCTCATCCTTTTCCAGATTAGGTTCGTAGATCCACTACATTCTTTCACTGAAATGGCATTAGTTCGATATATCGTTTTGGTGGTGGAATATGTGTATTGTGCAGGTGAAGCGGTGGGAAGAAAAAAAGACAGAATTGTTGAAATCCATTATGAAATCAAGATAGTTGCAATATGACAAAGATATTCAGATGATATCAAATTGATCCATCACTTTATAACTTCGGAACAGTGCCGAGGTTTCGATTTTCAACTTCCATTCTATTTGATATAGTTTAGTACAAAGTTTGTTTAATGATGTAATAAAAAATCTCTGTTTGCCTCCGCCGCATCCGCATACCGACCAATTCTTCGCGAAGTTTAATTGAGTGTTGATTAAATCTGGACTATGAGCTTTTATGTGCTTTTGTTTGAGATTATTAAGACAAAGCGAATAAGGGGGCGACGTTGAATCAACTTGAAGCAGCGCCAGTAGAAACTTTTAGCTTTTTTTATAAGGACGAATGCCCTAAAATCAATAGATTGCCTCACAGACTCTCATAACTAATTTAGGAATTCCGGTTATAATACATTTTCAGTTATGGGTGGGGTTTACAAATCTGAGTTATTTGCAGTTATCACTAATTATTATTTGTCGTTATTATTTATTATTATATCTTATTTCTCATTTATTTTTTTTGTTATTTTTGTTAATTATTAGCTTCAATATGCAATTATCTAAGTTTTCAGTATACAGCGGCATTTTGCTATAAGCGTAATTCGGTAAAGCTCACACATAGTGTGTTTGGATATTGTTCCACAACACATTCAAAATATCAGTGAGCTCTTAGGAGATGACTTTGGCTTCATGACTGATTCACTTGGACAGATCCATTTTCACTTCCGACGTTTCCACTTGTCCTAAATTTGATGACACAGATGTTAACATATTAAATGAAGTAATAGTAAAAGTTATTAAGATGATGAGAATGATCTGGTGGGCCCTTTGACGCGTTAAAATAATAATATTTCATGATGGGAATGCCTAATGGGTGGTGGTGGTGGTATTTCTTGTTTTAATAAAAATTGCCCTCAGCAGTACTTCGGTTTCACTTTTAAGAGAGAAAATTTTGCTTCACGATTCTGTTATTATCTAAGCGGCTTTAATTTTACATAATCCTGTTTGCATAATTGTCGGCTGGAATATGTCGTAGTTTATTATCAAGTTTAGAAGAAATAAAAAAGTTGCCTGGAAAAATGTATGCAGTTGTGGGAACTATCACACTGCTTTTGTTATCATCAAAAGAAACTTTTTTCGGACATCGCCTCAATAAATTTTTAGAGTTCATAGCTGTTAAAAGAATAGAATGGAACACTAATGTTTTTATTTCTTTGCAGACTATAAGTCGAAGTAATAAAGTGGGAAAAATTTCACGTTGATGTGATTGCAGTGGCTGAGGGAAAGATGGAATTAACGTTTTCAGAATCGAATGAAAACTGCAAGTAATTATTTTAAGGAATTATGACAAATGCAGAGAAGACGAAGTGTTATTGAAAGTTTTAACATGTTGCAACTGTAGTTTTATTGTTAAAAGCAGCTATCTGTTGAAGATTTTATATTGTAGAAACAAAAACAATAAACTACGAAATTTTCTATTGAGTTTGTAGCACTAAAATTTGGAATGATTTTTTGGTAAAAAACGTCTGCATCATACAAGCGTTGTTACATTTATATAAGGGTGCTGTGAAATCATGCATAAAGTCATGTACAAAATTTCCCAAAGTAAACCTGCTAAATGAGATTATAAGCCTGACTCAGGTACGGAATCTGTTACGAGTAACGGGCATTGCTTAAGTTTGCGAGAAATGTGCTGTGATTTGAACTGTTATGTTCGAAATTAATGAAAATTCCAGTTTTTTAGTAAGCTGTTCTTTGGAGAGAAGTAGAAGGGGCGTTTATTTAAAAAAAACGCCATTACCTCAGTCAGCTTTCATGCCTAAACGATGATATAACATTTCAGCAGAAAGGCCACGAGTCGCCGCAACTCGTGCCTACTCGCAATCGACGTACAATTTGCGCGCATACAACTCGCCTTCAGTGATCGCCAATGGTCAGCGCGCAGTTTCGCCATCGCCAATACGAAGATCTTCTATACAGAGTGGAAGTTCGAATAGATCTGATCAAGAGACGGTAGACTGTTGGCATGCATATTCTCATTTTCAAATATTTCGCCATCTCAGGCTTGAGCATAAGTTTAACCTTTCATAATCTGCAGTTGATGGATGATGGTAGACCAGTACGTAACAGTAACGCTGTTGTTCATAATAGGTTTTTTAAAACTGAACGGTTCACTTGAATTGCACTCTTCAGTAGCAGTTTTACTTGCACGTTGAAACGAACATGCCACAGTAAGTGAGTCGTGAGCCGCAAAAGTCACCGATATAAGAATGCGACTGTGACCTTTAGGTTGATGATGCTGGCTGGGAAAACAAGTGATGTTATTATTTCCTTCTGCAGTCTTTTTGCACTTGATCTGTTATGTTTCATCTGTCGTGATTTTCGCAGGTGCACTTTTTTTTCCGTAATTTGTCTCACATCGACAACTGTGTCGTTGCGATCGAGAGGATGAAAATGTTACTGAAAATTAGAATCGCATCCCAGCTATCCTAAAAAGCCTCAGTATCAAACCGTACTTCCATGTGCCTTTTATATATCCAGCACGAAGGAGGTAACATTGAACATGATATAGTTTTTCTTTTTTTTCTGCAAATTGTGCCGAGAATATTTTTTCATGCACAGTTTCCAGCCATCATCGCATATGGGCAACATACCACGTCGGTACATGCGTAACGGTTCAGCAAAGACAAACATGGTGAACGTATCGACCGATCGTAGTGCAAGGGGCAGTCCGATGCGAAAGTGGATGAGCAATGTAGACGTCAAGGAGAATCATAACAGTTCGATCAGCCCAACTCATCCACTCAGCCACTCCCTTCGCAATGCCAGTTCAGCGCTGTACGTCTTTTTAATTATTTCCTCACCTGTTTGTTTGTTTATTTACTGTTTTCTGTCTCGGTGGTATTTCAAACTCCGTAGAAACTGGATGGTCACTAGATTGATTAGATTGCCGTTGGGCTAAGCGGCCAGCAGTGTTTCGTTGAGGAGATGCTTTCATCAACTGCTGCACAAATTTTCGTCGTATTTTATCGCTAAAGCGAAAATTTCCACCAACTTTGCGCAACATCGATAGGGATTTCGCGTTCATTCATCATAGTAATGTTATGATTGAATATTGACCATCTTTCCCATACAAATTTCAAACAAATAAAGCAATGATTGCACATGCTGTGATACACTTTGGGATTGCTCGTATATCTTTTGACTTAACAACAAGCAACAAGAGTCCAAGGAGCACTTCAAGAAACATGATCATTCATTCCTTGCGCGTGTTATCTGCGCTCAAACAAAGTCCTTAACATCTCTGATATTTCATCTCAAGTTTAATGAAATGATATCAGTGAGCTTACTAAAGTATAAATGACGAAGCCTTATAGCTTCAACATTATCGAAAACTCGATATTTCTTTCGAGTTATTATCATGACTGGAACGTTTTAGCAGCATGTGTTACTCATAACAATTACTGAGCTCAAACTTGAAAAATGATTGAACTTTTGTGCTGTCGAAAAATCCAGTGCTGATGTTGTTTTGTTGATGTTCGTCAGTGTGCGATAGTGCATGAATGTTTCAGTAGTGGTTGTAGTAGTGTTATGTTATCTCAGCAAAATTCCACTACCGTTTCAGCCGCCTTGGTTCACTGAGCAGTTTGGCAGCCTCTCATCGCTCGTTATCCCACCTCGGGTATTCTATTTATGATCTTTCAAGTCCAATTCTTGTTAGTGTTACCATATTTCGATAACGAATCATTACTTACTTTTCGACATTCTAACAAATAGGGTTGATCCAAACGTTTTTGTGCGTTTAGTTTAATATTTCCTTGCTTTGGCGTAATTCCGAAACTTTTTATAAAAATATGAGGTCGCATTTTTAAACGCTGTGAGGTCGCATTGAGTTGTATTTTCGACCGGCTAAGCACTAGGCCTGGAGGGAGCATTGCTGCTTACTTGGTAATGCTGTATTCATTAGTAGTGCATGTCGCTTGGTAAGTGCAGAGCGCTGTGTAGTGAACTTTGATGTGCATTCCACACTTTCTTTACTTCTCGCTTGCGACACTTTCCCACCACTTTTCACTGTATATAAGCACCCTCTTCTCATTGACACCTACCGTACTAGCAGCATTTTTTTGTGTTAGTTCTGTTCTTTTTTTGCCATAGTTTAAAGCAAAGGATCATCTCGCCAAGTTGTGAGAACAAAAGTAACAGCCTCATGTGCTCTTCCCGACTCGCATGCATGCGTACCGTACAGCTCCTGGCAGAAGCCTAACAGCACATAACATTCTCAGTTTAGGCAGGTTACTAAGCACTTTGCAGTTCTTTCAGCCGCACAGTATCAACGGTATTTTTCAGTGTTTTCATGGAGCTGTATTTGCTGTCCTTTATAAACCGGTCAAGCCTACCAAGTTAACTTAGAGCCGATTCTTGAAAACAAATATTGGGGAAATGATCAGTAAAGCTTCTAAAAAAGCGTATCTTATCAGCTTAGCCGCTGTTTCTCTCCATCTCCATGTTAGAGACTGCTGGTCGAAGAAATGTTTCTCTGCAGATACACTATGCGTGATCCGGTATATTTGGCCGAGCAACGGATGCTTCAGGTGTTCATCAGGGGCAGGTCGATGATGCTGACTGTACCGAACTCCATCGCTAGCGTTGACCCGTTGAGGGAATTAGATGCACCTAAAAAAGTCGCACAACTTGAATGGGTTCATGGGTAGTCTTTTTTAACCACATAATCTTTTCTTATCTTTCTACCATTCATTTTTTGTTGAGAGTTCTTGATTGTATCAAATATAAAATGTGAATGTGCATCAGTATTAAACGATCTAAGTAAGTTTCGGATGAGTTACACTTAGTGATTCTGTGCCAAATGTGATATTCGTTTTCTTGATGTTCGTACTTGCCCATCGAATGGAAGTCAGCCCAGAAATAGGCAGTACACTATTGAAAAAGTTATGTTTTGCGAAAGTTATAAACACCAAAGTGACTCTTAAACAGCAGCGACTGCCACTTCAACTTCTACGTTAGCGTCCCTCTTTACGCAGTGAAGATCGTGAAGCTAATGATGATCGTATACCTAAACCGTTATGTCGCTATTTCAAAAAGTTGCCATAAAAACAAACTCGCTCGCGGTAGAAATTTGATAAAATATATTGTTGTTGAACAATACGTTTAAGGAACGATTTATGGAACACTTCTGAGAGAGCGAAACATAATTATTTCAAACAAATCGCTCCCAGTCTTCGCTCTTCGCCATCAGAATGTTTGCAGGAATTGTTCCATTACCATGCAGTCTTTTCTAAAGTGGTCATTCATCATTTGAAATATGCCATTTCAGCTATCGGGGAAAGGACTCGAGAGCTAATCTGCACGAACTACCAACTGGTGAATTGGTTTATTTCACGGGTGCGGTTGTTGTGCTACACAATCCAGATGAGGGAACACAGCGACACTATACGCAACATACTAGCGAAATTAAATGGTACATTTGCTTGTGTTTTTCAAGTTTAAGTTACCCTTAAAAGAAATCTGTTAGACACAATAGGTGAGTGCGAATTGTTTATGTACAGCCTTCAGTGATATACACGTAATCGGCTGCATCGGATTATACTCTCTTCTTCATCGCTTTTGTCCTTCTGTTTCCCCCACTCTTTCCCTACTCTTCTTTGGAAAAGCAACTAGCCTAGTTGCTTCATGAAACTTCAGACTGTTTCGTACATTGGTAATAAATTTATATCCTTGCTTTTTTTTATTCATTTTCATTATAAGTTCACGGTGACATCACTCAGGATAATCTGATTATGCAATCGCACCGTGTATGCGAGACTGGAACACTGCTGTGGTTTTATTAGTCGTTGTACGAGGTGATGTCATAAATTACGACGCACTTTAAAATTTCTTGAAAAGTACGTGAATTCATTGTTCTACAGAAAAACTTAATGACAGACAAGCCCTATATGGTGTGATTTCAGCATCGCCATTCATCCGAATAAGTTGCACATTGCTACAGGGCAAACGTCAAGGCACTCTCCTGAAAAGAAAGTTAGTCTTTTCGAAACGTTCATGTGCTTTTTTTTGATGTGTAAAATGAAAAATGCACGTGTTGTTTTCAAACATTGGAAATTATTCAAACTCACTGAGATTTTATAGTGTTAATTGTGCGCATCTAATGACGTGAATTCGAACTTTTGAAATTTTTATTTGAAATAAATTATTTTGCGTTCGGGTTTGGCGTGTAACGTCTTTAACGTGCTCTATGCAGGAACTAATTAGCATGAACCAAGAATGTTGAATCTTTTTCACAGAACTCAAGAAAGGTCCATTTAGTTATCCAATTTTAATCCGTTTCGAAGAAGGGACACTTCCTTATATTTTGAATTAAAGTTTTGGCCCATCTATTTGTATCACTTTCTTCAAAGTAACTTTGATTAATAGTGTGCTGTATCGTTTAGATACTCAACGAGCATCGTTCACCAATATGCTCTCCGAGCGAATTGGGTAATGTCTTAGAGGCTGACCAGACACAGGTTTACTTCACTTTCAATGCGAAATTTATTGCGCTTTTCTAATTCACTTTCTCATCTCTTTCATTTTCTTTATAAACCATAGGTTTATGCTAGTTGTTCAAAAATTTAGAGTAACTCTGGTATCTGATTCCTTCTGCTCCCTCCCCTTCTTCCTTCATTCTCCCTCTCTTTCAGGGTGGGGGGGGGGGGGGGGGGGGGGGGGGGGGAAGACAGCTTCTGCCTTCGGCGTTGAAAATTTCCTCCTTATCTGCTCTTCATATTTTCCCATCATCGATGTCTTTCTTCTGATCACTTTAATTTCCGGTACCAAGCGTGGACAAATGGCAACAGTAATAAGTGAGAAGAATTGATGGTGACAGTATCTGGCACCGGCCCTAACAAATACATCTTGTTTCTGCCCATACTTAATAGTGATAATAGTATTATTTATTACGAAGACTGTATTTCCAACCTTCGATGTTGTTTTAAAAGCTTTTAGTGCAAAAAAGTTGCTTAGTTATTTACATTTCTTCTCGTTGTGATCGCCAACTATTTGGGGAATAGGAGATTGCCACTTACGTGAAATTGCTCGACACCAGGTCCAGACTGTGGAACAGCAAGAGCATGGTGTTGACTGGTTCGCTTGCTCTGTGAAAATAGCCATCTAAATTTTCGGCTCGGTCTCTTCCTGACTGTTGTGAATAGCCGTAACCAATGGGTCGAATCGCATGTTTGAGAATGCGAACCTTTAGAACACCAAAGTCGCCAAATTTCGTAGCTAATTTTCATGTAATCTCTGTTTTGAGCTGTGTCTTCTCAGCAAGAGCTACTATCATCGTAAGCATTGCGTTGTTTGGTAGAAGTGCTTTTCGAGAGGTGGATATTTTATAGGCACACATACGCGTCTGGGATTCGATTACATTGCAAACATTGCGCATTTTGGGAACGGGTGATGCGTCTTTCGAAAAAGGTATCTCATGTGTGGCGTTTAGTCGTACTGATGGTGGTACGCTGCTGACTGCCGTCGACGATTCCTATGAACACACGTTGAGTGTTTGGGATTGGCAAAGAAGCAAGTGCATGGTTGAAGCTAAGGCAAGTATATCCGCATGCTCAGGAACCACTATAGACAAACTGTGACAGTCGATTGTTATTTTTGAACGATTTTGTTTAGAAAAAAACTCTGAACTTTTTCTTCTAATCAGAAGTTGTCAGCTTCTACCTTGAAGAGCGGAATCAAACTACGTAGCCTCTTTTAGGCATTGTCAAGCTCGAACTGACTGCATTTTGCTTTCACTACAACCGACTTTCATATTTCATGTGTTCGCACATAGTTTCATAACCTTTTTAGAGATTATTAGGTATTCGTTATCCACTCGACTTTTCGAATTCTTCATTTGTGTCCAGATTACTTTGATTGACTTTACAGGCTGCTTTATCTATTATTATCTTTTTTTTTTTGCATTATGAAATCTTTCATCAGCTGCGGGAAGTTTCATTTGGAAGGTTCAGTTTTCAGCAGTATTTTTGAGCGGTTAGATAAGGACAATGAACCTCTTTTTCATCATGTGGTACTTTTTGTGGACTGTAAGTTGCATTCGTGAAATGTAAGTGACTTTAGCTTATAATGCTGGAGATCAACAAAGGATTTGTTTTTTATGGCCTTGTTTCCTGTGTTATTTTTTTTTGTTTTTTGAACACATATTTCACTCCCTGTTTGTATTTAATATGAGAGCATTTTTTCCAGCTTCCACTGGATTGGCAGATAAAAGAAGGACAAGAAGTAAATTTTTTAGTACGCAAAAAAGTTAGTGATAAAAAGATTTCTCACATGTACAGAAGTTAAATGTCTACGATGTCCTCCCATACGATCATCACTCGGATTTAGAAGTTGTAGAAGCGGAGCTCTGGCTTTTGTTTCCCGTCGTTAAATGAAGTTGTCGTATGCGTGCCGTCCATGGCATTCACGTCATTCCACATCACAGCACCCATGCTGGAACTCCTTTAGCAGCTCAAATGAAAGCTGTTTTAACTCGCTCTTTAATTAACTTGGCATCAAATGGTTTCCATTGCTGAGAGCAGTGGTTCGAAGCTGTAATAATTAGGAGCTAAAGAGCTACCACCTGAACGCTCAGAAAGCACCCGTCGGCGAGCTTTGCTAACGAGAGAATACAAAAGCTGGCGCATCATTACGAGTGCGTGAATGGGGGTGATGACAGCGTGAAGAAGTGACAATTTTGCACGGCGAGCTTATTTATACTAAAAATGTTGTTGCAACTCTTGCATTTCGCCAGCTCATCCAACGTTGCAAAGTAGCTATTGTAAATTACTAAGGTAATGATAGTTATTAGTTTTTGAGGTCATCAGCGTTTTGAAAAGATGGCATAAATAAGAGTGCTTGAATGTAAGATTCCTCCAAGAGGTTATTGTTTTTTTAAAATGATGGCCCGATTTTACATTGTGCAGGATACAGCACGTTTTCTTTTTTTATTACTTTCGTTGGAAACAGGATGGCCTACAGCAGTTAATCATTTTTAAAGCTCAGATTCTTTTGTTTTGTTTTTCAGAGTGCTAACGACCAAGTGTTTTCGTGCGAGTTCCACCCACTTATCAAGAACATGATCATTTCGTTCGGCAAAGGCCATTTCAATTTTTGGTTCTTCGATGGAATCATGCTGAGCAAGAAGCCGGCTGTTTTCGAAGTAAGCCATAGGCAGCACAAACGTTCATATAACTCTCGCTGTGAGATTTTCGAAACGATTTTTTGAGAACTGCCACACACAGGACTGTCATTGCCACAGCGTTTTTAGCTGGCGTTCAACTTGATCGTTGCTGTGTTATAGGTTAGTACATGCACAGTGGGGTATTGCTTTAGGTGGACATGAGCTGTTCTCTTCCCTATATTCACATCTTTCGAAAAAATGGGATCATACCGAATCCGTACCTGAAATCTGCGGATTTTTAGTTGAAATCATGAAGCTATTCGAAATGAAGTGAATAAGCTAAGGCGCTATCCACTTAGGGGGTTTATATGTAAATGTTGTGAATAATTAACATTTAAAGAACCTTTACGTCAAGATTCTTATTTTCAGGGGCGCGATAAACCAAAACTTGTGCTGTCGATTTGTTTTACGGAGAATGGTTGCGTTGTATCGGGAGATTCAAATGGAACAATCTCGTTGTGGGATCCAAAAACAGTTAAAGTTGTTAAGCAAGCTGTCAAGGTAGCTGTTTAGACAGTGTTATTTATATTCATTTTGAACCTAAACACCTAAAAGATAGCAATCTTTTATCATATGTTAAGTATGCCAATGACAAGCTCTTGAACCGAGTAGGCCATCGCATAAAGTTGCTGTTTCCATTAAAAGTTTCACTGTACGAAGTTTTAATAGTTCCATGAACAGCATCGTTTTATGAATGAAAGTGCCTAAGCATTTAGCCGGCTGAGACCGTTCAACGTGGCGATTATTTAGTGGCACTTTTTGAAAGAGGGAGAAAAATGCCGGAATATAACGGAAAATATTTTTGACAAAATGTTTTTGTTCAGTTTTTGTATATTGTGGTCAATTTGTAATGAATTCTAAATTGCTGTCAAGGAGGACAAAATTGCTTTGCGTTTTCAGATTTCGTTTCCATATTGCATGCCAGATTACAATGCGTACCAGTGTTCCCAATCACCAAAAATTCGTTACAATCTGACTCGCACATCTAAGAGCCAATGAAAATGCTTTTATGCTCGCATTTTTTTTCGTCTTTTGTAGAGTTCTCTGCAGCGCTTTGAATGGCCGCTAATTATGGACATTTTCGCCTTGAGCGGCTTCATTTTTGCGACGTGTTTTCATCGTGTCAAGTTAAATACATAGAAACTTTACTCACATATGTTTATAGTGTCGGTAACCGCTAAGCATTTTTTTTTTGACTGATACATCGGACAACTGAAGAATTCAAATGCTGCAGGTGCATGAGGGAGGTGTGTGGGCTCTGTGTTCACTGGGTGGTGGTCGTATAGTGTCGGGGGGAAAGGATCGAGTTCTGATCGAATGGAATGCTGCTGACTTCGTTAGGCTACGTGGACCCGTTCTCGTAAGGATTTTCTCATATTGATTATTTTGTTTATAGATCTTATACTTCTTTTTTTTTATAGTACAATATTTTTTGACTAGAAGACCATGATGTTCCGTCTTTGCGGCCCTTTTAAAATGTGATCTTTTGTTTTACCCAGTATTTGAGAAGGCGGGTTTCTGTTCGGTTTATCGCTTTCTGCTTTCTTGTAGCTTCCGAGAGGAGTCACACTAGATTTCGCATAAGTTTTGTAAGTTGTCAGCTGTCACATAAAGTCGTATAAAACGATTGCAATAAAGAGACACACAGTCAAGTGTAAAACGGTTACTATTTAATAAGCTCTTCTAAAGGCAAGAATTTAGGATAATTGATGGCGTCTTTTAGTGTGTTTCTGATGAGTAGGTCTTTTCAATTGTTACCTTATATTCAAGGTGATCATCTGTTTAATAGAATTCATCATTTTTAATATTCTTCACATGGCCTTTTGATGTTCGTAACAGTTCCCCCC
>JPKZ01001381.1:314036-331385 GCA_000803305.1 Toxocara canis | reverse complement strand
ACCCCCCCCCCCCCCCCAGCCTTATTCAGCTCGGAGCCGTTTTATACGTCGGGAATATTTGTTGTTGTTGACATAACAAGACGCAATGAAAAGAATAAAGATCATAGCATTTGCTAGAGCGATCTCTGAAGAAACAAT
Organism: Toxocara canis; assembly: GCA_000803305.1. Taxonomy (NCBI): domain Eukaryota; kingdom Metazoa; phylum Nematoda; class Chromadorea; order Rhabditida; family Toxocaridae; genus Toxocara; species Toxocara canis. Next base: position 331,247 of record JPKZ01001381.1, on the reverse strand, counting down.
TCTAACTAAAAGCTATTATATTTAGGGAAGCATGCATCTTAAATATGCAATTTTTTTGAACAGTAATTCTTGTGCAAGAAATTCTGAATCCGGAAAAACGACCACTGTTCTTTCGGCCTTATGATTGATGCGACTCATGCAAGAGTACTCCTTTCCTATTTTTCGGGAAGTTTTGATAGTCATTCATTTTTATAGATATTTCCGCAAGCGGTGAATTTTATGGGTCACTACTGAAGCTATAGATAGAATTAACACGTTTAAAAAAGCTTTTGATAAGTTATCGCTAAAAACGACAGAAAATTGCAACTTTTGAACGAATTTTCCAGTAAGTTTTCCACACTTTTCGATCTTTTCCTGTTTTTATCAGCTTGCTGGCTGCGAGCCTCAAAATTCCGGAATTTGGATTCGTTCATAAGAATTATAGTTGCCTGATGATGCTGGCATTGTTCGCACATTAGCGCCTGCTTGTGGCTCGATAATTCTCGTTGGCACAACGAAAAATGCGATCCTTCGAGGCGATATGGAAGCTGGGTTCCACTACATACATCAGGTTTGTTTTTGCTGTTGTTGCAAAGTAAACTTTTTTTTGAAATCTTTCCGCATATTAAATAAGGCTTTTTTCTTTTTCTCACATTGGCATTGCCATTGAGTTTGACTGAATTCTTTGGTTGTTCTAACAGCTTCTTTATAGGGGCATGCGGATGAGCTGTGGGCACTCTGTGCACGTCCTTCAGCTGCACACTTTCTTAGTGGCTCGATTGACGGTGTGTTGAGACTTTGGGACTCGCTGTCAAAGGCGATTGTATGGTCAATGCAAATCCAGGTTAAATTTCTCCTCTCTTACTAGCCGTACGCAACTTCGTTGATTTTCCTTCACAAATATGCATCTTCCTTTACAGATCTATCTGCCTCGTCGTAACAGTCGACTCTTTAAAAGCTGCATAATTGCGTATATTTTAGCTTAAAAGACGCCTCATTTCAGAACTTTCAGCGAGAAGCGTAGAATTTTTACAACATCATGCCTATTATATGTTGTGCCGTAAAACATCGGATTTAGTCCTTCTTAACGCACTGCTCTTCTCAATTCCTTCCAGCCTTCTTCTGGGGATGGAAGTTTTCACAAGCCCTTTCCCTTCTCGAATTGAACATCATCATCAAATTTCTCCTTCTATCCTGGCGATCTGAAATGCTGTAATCCTAGATGTTTGATTTCTGGTTTTTTTGACGTTATATTGAACTAGGATGACAGAGACAGGCGCCATCGTTTACAGATACTACACCTATTACGGCACTTTAAATAAAATAATTTGTTGCATAAGGGGGATCTTAATTTAACTGTAGTCTGTTCCAGGAGGGTGTTTCATGCGTCGATTTTCATCCGAGCGGCAATATTTTTGCTGTCGGAACACCAGTTGGCTCGTGGGTTGTTTATGAGACGGATACCCGAGATCCTGTTCTCACCATGCCCGAGTCGTCGAAGCCCATTTCTACTCTTCGTTTTTCACCCGATGGCAAATTAATTGCCGTCACAACAAAGGTGCTTCTAATGATTTTATGCATCCACATACCAAATGTTTTTCTGCAGTGAAACTGTTTCGTTTGCGTGTGTTTAAAACGTATTCTTGCTTCTGGGAGTTTGTAAAATCCAAATTTCGAACCTTTCCCAATCGTGCGTTTGAATCGATGGTGTGTTGGTTGATATGGTAGAGAAAGTACCATAGGCATCAAATTTTCAAGAATATTAACTGAACGATGATGTCTTCGGGTTTCGAAGCACAAAGATATCGAAAACAAACGGCATTGCATTTCAGAAATTTCGTTTAATCGTTCTATGTGTTTTAGATGTCGGGGAGCTAGTTCGGCAGATTTAAAACGCTTGAAAGAAAGCAGTTTGTCGTTAATTTTTCTAACGATTGTTACTGACGAAATATTTCAGCTCTTTTGCACGAAAAGCTTTTTTGTATGTTGTGATTGGGTTGTGATTGGAGAGGGGGCTTTGTGATTCTTTCATAGTTGAGGTTATGCATTCGTTTGAAGTTTTTTTTTCAAATCTGCTTTGCTTTTGTTTGTTGAAACTATCATCGGTGCCGTTTTCATGCATCAAACAGTTTTCTTCAGGAATCTCATTTCTACCTCTACTCCGTCTCCGAGAATCTTCTTCGCTTCACAAAGATGACGCAGTTCTCGGTTGGTGAAATTTCGATCATGTCAGCGATCAATGGTCATCCTTATAATTTGAGAGGAAAATTTCTCTAATGAATTGTGATATGTCGAGCTGGTTTTCTTTAGGCTTCATCTACTGCGTTCACATATTTCCCAAACATTATTTTCGGAGTTTTGTTTCTTATGAAGCTGTGGTGCACATTTCTAGCTCCAGCTAGGACTGTTAGGGAACGTGAGGAAAATACGTATGTTCTCTTTTGCTAAATGAAATATTATACTGTAGAGCGAGCCCAGAAGTGTGGGGAGCGAAGTAAAGCTTTTAGTTTTCCCTTCTATTCGTCTTGCCCGTCTTTACTCATGCAGTCGCCTACTGAGCGCATGTTTTGAATCTGCCGCTGAGAAAGTGAAGTCGCTCCTACTTTAGAGAACATTTGACTATGTCAGGCACATGAAGGATTAGATTTCACGTGATTTCTGTGTGGTTTGCTTGAATAAAGGTGAACATAAAGTGGGAAAAATAAAACTAGCGTAGCCGGAGAAATAAAAAATAGCAGGAATCGCGGAAAGCGTGAGGTTTATGTGATACCCGAGGAGTTTTAGTTACTTTAGGAGCAAAGCAAGGAATATTCCCTAACAGGAAAGATGAGCTCGTTTCCGTTCACTTTAAATTTTTTCGAGGTTTTTGCTCATAACAGAGTAATCATCCGAGAATTAAGCTTGATTTCCCCTAAAATGCATCCTCCTTGCTGTTTTCTCGCAGTCACTGGAACTAGTTTGAAAATCACAGGAAAATCAAGGTTTTTTCAAATAGCATCATCTCGCCTACTATCCTTTTTACATTAAACCGCTTTTTATTTTGCTTCATTCGTACTACTGATATAATTAATTAAAGTTCAAACATATCTGTAGTTGATTCTCTATAATTGTTCGACGTTGTCTGCGCACCTTTTTTTGCTGGAGCAGCCTCAGTGTTGCTGTTCACGGCTGCGACGTTATAAATTTTTTTTTCGGAATTTTGCACACGTCATGAAATTTTGATCTTCTTTAATATTTTAACATGTCTTTTGCACTTTTTCTGTTTCGATATTTTGTTTACGTTGTTCAGCATCCACGAAATAATGTTCTTGCCACCACTTTTCTCTCAGCTGTCACCGTGTGTCCATGTCGTTTAAGTTGTCACCATTTCCCAGTTAAGCTGATAGCGTTTTTAATGCGCTTACGTACGGGAATTCCAGAAGTGAGGATTTTTGCGCGATTTTAACTTATCTTGTTGTGTTTTTATTAATTTTTAAGCAGTTTATAGGTGCAGGTGATGAATATTAATGGTTTTTGTCAAGCAAATATGCTTTGCACTTCTCATGACCATATTTTTAGGGTTTCGCGTCATTTATTACAGCGTTAGATTGGTCCGTCGATGGCGGTTTAATACGCACAAACAATAACGATTTCGAGCAACATATCTGTGAGTTTACGTTTCAAAGCGTATTCTCCACCGAAGTGTTAGTGTGAATTTTATGTTACGCCTATTCTATACCGAACCACTGATATAAGTTTGCGTTTTATGCCTGTTCTATACCGGACTACTGATATGGTTTTTGAAATGGAAAAATTATTGAAAGCAGGTGCTATGCTAGCGTTGTGGGACTGTGTAAGAAATCGGGCTTTCCTGTTGGTTTTACGGTTCAGGTAGTCGTATTTGTTTTTTACGTTCCACATGGAAGTTTTTTTCTGGACTGCATATTGTCGAGTCCGTTGTTATTGTGCCGTTTATTGTTGAACCATGTATTACTGTGCCAAGTTATGTGTGGTTCATTAATGTAATCTCCGCCAACAATATAGCGCGCCGTTCATCTTACAGAAAGCCAACCACCTCAACTGTTGATGTTTACTGCAGGGAGTGTATCGGGTGGTCGCCTAGCTGACGCTAGCCAGGTACGTGATGCGTCTTGGTCATCATCACGTTGTTTGGTTTCTTTCGAGAACGGTTGTATCACACAGAATCTGCCCGGCGTGATGGCCATCGAACGGTCTCCCGATTCCTCATTCGTTGCGGTTGCCATTGATAACGGCGCAATTCGCTTTTATCAACATCCGACCACCAGCGTTGCGGTAACATCATATTTCATCGTTTTTTTTTTGCAGATGAACAGAAATTGTTTTTGACTGAAGTGAACGTCTTATCCATAGTATATCTGATTATATGTTGAAGAAAATAAAAGCAGCGGTCGCAGCTCATAATTTTGGGATGGCTTCTATGTAGCGCCAGATTGCCAGCTGCGGTATTTCCTGTTTCCATTCGTCATCGGTTATCCTGCTTGTTTGAGAAAAAAGCCCTTTCCACCTAGCAGAATTTGTAAAAGTATTAGAGCATACCCTATGGCTCACAATTTTTTTCCTGCTTTTAGTTTGCTTTTTGGACTGACTCTTAAGGCTGGTGCAAAAGCTAGTCGTTCGGAAGAATATAGAGCCCTATAGAGCCATGCAAAACGGTGCACAGTGTCGACTGATAATGCTTCTTTTTAGGCACTCTACAAAGAGATCTTCGGTCACAGTGCGTTCATTGCGAATGTCGCCTTTTTACCCTCTCAACTGATTAGTATAGGCGCCAAAGATGCGGCCATCTTCCAATGGCGATTATAGCGCCTGCCTCGGTCCTAGGACGGTCGTTTAAAAGTAACGATGGTGGGAACTAAAAAACACTTGCGAAGTTCGAAGCGGCAGGTCCGTACAGCCCACAGACTTTCGTGTTGTTTACTTTTTACTTTTTACTATAGTTGGCCTGACTCGCCCTGAATCGTCACATCTTTCGTTCGACCTAGATGCACAGTCCCTCTACGCAACGATTACGCAACGAATTCCAAAAGTTTTCTTTGTTATTTGGCTCTCATCATCGCCTTTCGTCCTTTGAGGGAGTACAAGGAGATCAGCCGGTTGTTCTATTAATCTGAATTATGCTGTGGAAAATGAACTCATTACGACTGTGATAAGTGAGGAGAACGGGTACGTTCTCCTTGCAGCCCCTCACGAGACGGCCTCACTGCATATGTTCAATAGTGATTTATTGTAAATGTTCTCTTTTATTCAGTGTTCTATTGATGTTCGTTTGTGCTCATTCCACCTGATGAATTGCTCTATACAAATGTGTTGTACATTAATCATTAGCGCATGCACAAGATGCGGTCCAATAATAAGATGGGCTCGTTCGTCACAAATCGCAACCCCGTTCTTAGCACTTTTCTTGAGTTAATAGTATTTACGGACGGCGGTATATGTGCGAAAACACTGGATAGTGAATACTGTTTCTTCTAGTGCAATAAGGTTGACTGATAGCAGCCTGAATATATTTTCTTGTCCGTATTTGTTTTTGCATGTTTTTTTGAGGTTAAAGGATCACTTTCAAAGTCTTGTGTTACTAGCTGTAGTCTACAAAAAGAGCGCCTTTCTATCGTTTCGTACTTGACTGGCAGCTATCATTTTCGAAGTATTCTGAGCGATTGGCGCTACAGCTTTCTTAAAGCACATCCGATAAATCGGTTTTCTTCTAGCGTTGAGCTTCTTTCATCGCTGTTACGTCTGATCTTGCTTTGTATCCCTCTTGCTTCGTATGTGATATTGTTCGACCACTCACTCGGACTATTCTCAGTGAATTTAATAAGCGCGTTAAAGATATGCCATGCCTGTCATGAAAAAGAAAACAATTCAATTCGATTCAATTCAGTGGTCAGGCCGCATTTGGCTTGGATTTTGAGATCTAAAAATTTCGATGTATTCTTTTAAAAATCTAAGGAATTTATGATCTCGATGCCGGAAAAAATGTCTTCGTTAAGGTGCCATCGCCGAGACCGTTTCTGAAAAGTTGCTCTTTTTTTTCAGTTTTCCTTGCAAATTTTTTCAGCTATGGGAACATGAAAAGCAAAAATAATGCGTTGTTTCTTTTGTTCATGAATGATTGTACAGTTCTTTGCTCGTTGGTTACTCTCTTTCTTTTGTATGCCTTTATAACTTCTTTGATATAAATGTCTTCGTTAACGTGCTATTAGCGAAGAAATCCAAATTTGCAAATCAACACTAATGCAAGCAAAGGTGTTGCCTTATTATAGTCAAGTGAGACCTAAAAAGGCCTCAATCGCTTTTCGCCTTCATCATTTTTAACTGCTATCAGTGAAGACATTGTTTTGATGAAAACTGCTTAATACCATTTTCAAGCAGAACCCTCTAAAGTATTATCAAATCTCGACTGAATCATTCAGTTTTTGCGATCGTGGTAGGAAAATTAAGTTTTATGTGAGTTTCTTTTGTTAGGAAGAATGTTACATTCCCGCCGTTCTTGGTTTCTACCTGCGGTCTGCTGGAGAGCAACGATGACATTTTTTTAAAATAAAATTTCAACGTGCTGTAAGGTGCGCATTTCATACGTTATACCATTTAAGCATGGCGGAGGCTGCTGACTTCTCAAATACGTACCAAAAATAAACGAGCAGTAATGCTCGCCAGACGCTGAAAAGATGTATGCTTTGGTGACGAACCCATCAAACCGGTGAGCCCCAAAAACTGCTCGGAAGTGACGAAAACAGGATTTTTTTGGGGCCTGCCGCTCCGACAGTTCTACTGAAGATTTGTCCTTTTGCAGCCGGATCGGTTGACAGCTGAACCGACAATCCCCCCCCCCCCCCTTTAAAGCCCAAGAACCGAAGAACTGGTTCGAACTTGAGAAGTGGTTTCCCAAGGGCGCGGATTATATTAAGGAAATCTCCTAGCCTTTATTGTCTCTCAAATTGAAACTACAGTACAAGCAGATAGAGGAACGCGGACAAGCAAGCGTGGCGTCGGTGTGGTGCGCTTAAATTTTTGCAAATTTGTTGCAATGCATAAAAATTACTACCGAAGTTTCACCTCTCTGCTACTTATTGATCAGTCAGTTCAGCTTATTCGTTTGCAGCTGCAGTTGACAGACATTTCCCAATTCAAATTATTCCCAACATTTGAACTTCAAGGTAAAAGTCCATAATATGGTGGTGGTTTTATTAAAAATGATTTATCGTTATAGCCAACTGCCATAAATGACATAATCGTTTATCGGGGAGATTTGGTTCTCAAGTGGCAGGAAAACTTGGATACAAAGGTGCATAGTGGGTAATCATATCACAACTCCCATAATCAAGCTCACTTTTAGTGACAATTCTATAGTTTTTTTCATGAAACCATCACTCTAAACGACCAATGTTATATACATTTCTTTCATCATTGTCATATACATTTTTAATTAGTCGCGTTTCGCATCGCTTTGCTATCATCAGTGATTGACCCCTCATCAACGGCCAATAGGTAGGGTGGCCGCGGAGAACGCAAACCACCAAAAATTAGTCCCTACACTGTTTCCGATACTTAAGAAATGCGAGCTTAGCTATATATAGGAAACAGACAATTTATCTGTGGAAAGTGCGCGGATGGGTCAGTGGTTAGGGCGATAGCCTAACACTAGAAGACAAGTTTTTCACTGTGACTTCCGTTTTCACATCGCACCGTTTTGCTTATTTTCATGCAATATTTACTAGCCTATAACTCCGGAACGAATAATCTGAAACACCCTTATAATACCTTATAGTAATCAGTAATTAATTTTAAATCGATCCGTATATATAGGTGATCGCGATCGGTGACATGGTGATCAGACGGAATCGATCCGCCAAAAATCCAAAAATCGACTACGATCCCGGGGTTCTGGATCTCGATTCTTAGAAATCGCAGCGGCAAACGGTTTAGAAGTGACATGAAACGCGGTTTCTAATCGCTTCTAACGCTTCTGACCGGGCTTCGCATCGCTTCTAAACCGTTTCCCCACTGCGATTTCTAAGAACCGAGATCCAGAACTCCAAAATCGCAAAAATCGACTATTTCGGATTCTTGGCAGATCGATTCTGTCCGATCGCCATGTCACCGATCGGGATCAGCAATATACAGATCGATGGGAAATTAATTGCTGATTACTACACGACGTTCTAGGGTGTGTCGTTATTCATTCCGGAGTTATAGGCTCGTAAATATTGCAAAAAATAAGAGAAAAGATGCAGTATGCAAACACCGGGACGTAACAGGTACGGAAATATTCGGTTTTCAAATTGTAGGCCACCGCACTAACCATTGACCCACCTGAGCACTCGTTGGCCCATCTGGGCACACGGGAAGGACAACTTATTTGTTTGCTACATAGCTAAGCTCGCATTTCCGAAGTATTGGAAAAAGTCGGAATTAATTTTCGGAGCCGTGCGTTCCCCAAAGCCCTACCTATTAGACGTCGATAGGGGATTAATCACTGATGACAGTAAAACAATACGAAACGCGATTGAATAAAAATGTATATAACATTAATGAAAAAAATGTATTTAATATTGGTCGCTGTGATCATATTAGGAAACAAAATTACTTTTAAGATTACTCAACTGCTTCTTAACGTAGACACTTAAAATACAAACTATCTATCTGCCAATGCTGTCATACGCCGCGCAGTTCGTCGCGCCAAAAAATCACGATCTATTGCCCTTTCATGTTCCGCCTTGGTACAAATACTGAATTCTACCATGATGTGAAGTAGCGCCAACAGCATAATTACTTCTTTGCCCAGTGGCATTAATGCGATAAATTAAGTAGTTGAAGTGGAATCAGAAGAGGATGGAGATGCAGTCTTTTCGCTGCGCTCAGAGATCTTCGAAAGTTTGTCGTCGGAGAGCGTCGCTGAGTCGGTATTCGAGGCAATTGAATCTTCTTCATCTCCAGTGTCCGTCTCAAACGAGCTGTTGTTATATTCGTCGTCGACAATTGACTCCTCACTTTTCAAATGGTCGTTTTCCTTTAATAAAATCCACTGAATGTTAGCATAAATATCGTTGCTGATTTGTATATGAGGATGTTACGAAAGGCATCATATTCAGCAGTTCATCTGAAGAGTTTAATGAAAGGTTGTAGAAAAGTCGAGTCAGCCAACTTCAGTAAGCCAGCGTTCCGATTTCTCACATAATATTAGACTGACTGTTACTCAATCAAATCACTGAGTAATTTCCTCTCGAATAGTCGTTTTCGGTACACATTACGCTATATTTTAAGAGGTGAGCCGTTAGAATAGCTAATAATAACCCCCGTTATGCGCGGACAAAACTCGTTTACATGGGTGTTCTAGAGACGCTATCAGCACTAATGAAAAGCATTTTCTTAAATGGTCGCGAAAAGTTGGCTGCAAATTACATGCATTTTAGAATATTCAAGTAGCCATCTAAATGTGTAGTTGGGAATTCTTAGTGAGGTGCAGATAAATGCATTTTGTGGCTTAATTCTCATTTTTTGAATAGACGTATAGATGGTTTTGAGAAACTCGGGAAGTCAACATACACGATGTGGTGGACGATAGGATATGCGGTTCACTTAATGCGCTAAGACAAGCTTACCTTTTTGGATGACTTGCGAGAAGATGAAGAAGTCGACGAGCTAAAGTCACTAGTCTTCTCTCTCGCTGATAACTCTTTGAAGGTGACCTTTTTGATGCCAGCTCTCACTTTAGCCATACTCTCTTCGTATTTCTTTTCAAATCTAAATATCGCCGAATTATGTTCGAATTATATAATGACGCGGACTGTCTTTTCATGGTTTGCGATCACTGAACTATTCACAAAACTACTCGATTAACAATCTCAAAAATCCCAAACACATTAACGAATGCAATATTATCTATAGTTGAGGATCACATTAGCATTTAACAGGGTAAACTTCAGAGTACTCATCAAAAAGGCAAGCATCGATCAATTTTGCAAAAAAGTAAACAATACACTGAAAAAAAAAACCTAATATCAAAGTAAGCGCCAGAAGACAGATTTCGGACAAGATGCCATCGTGAAATAATCCGTTGACTCTAACTCGCTGTTATTTATAATTTGATAAGTCTTGTGTTGTAAGTGTGTCGAGTTGTGAAACGTTACGACATTTCAGAATAATGGACGATTCACTTCATCAAAAGACGTATTTTTGGCGATATGAGTGTTTCTCGCTGTACTCTCGTGAATGTACTTCTCGCTTATATGCAAAATACGAGACTACGTTTGATTGGACTCGATTTTATTTGAAGAACAGGTTGCGAAAAACAAGATAATAAATTCGCAGAAGGTCTAATATTCATCAAGTTCTTTTTAAGTTCTTTTTTTCCTTACAACTGTTGGTTATTCTCCGTTTTTTGTTCAGTTAGAGAGCCAATACAGAAAGAACGCGAAGCGCTATCAAATCTTCATATCCCATTTAGGTATGTAATTCTTTTTCTTATTTATTTGCTGTGTATTAAGCGAGTGATGACGTTTGTCACGAAACGGCTGCAAAATGCGGTCTTGCTTAACAGGTAGCGCCTATTGTCACAGCGTTGACTTTATCATTAGACGCATGACTAAGTTAATGACTTGCGCGACTCCGTTCTTCAAATCCCTTGAACGAACCGGAAACGGGCAATAACGTGAGTAGAGCTCAGTTTAAAGACATAAAAGAGGGGATGTGGGGGGTTTTTTTTGAACCTTACATTTTGAAGGAATGCCTTTTGATTATCATTTTTTTATATTGAATTTGAAGATTCCGTTTCGACGTTGTCCGAAATAAATGTAGAGGAAGGAACAAATAATCGATTCGCAAAGGCTAGACTGCGGGCTAGAATGGGACCGAAAGGGAGTTTAGAAAACAGTTGCGACTCCAAAAACCCCAGGATTGCGTGATTCCGTAACCCAGGGAAGTCGATTTCCGCGAGGGGAGGGGAGAGGGAGGAAACTTAGAAGAGCGGAGTTCTAGTTAACTACGGCATTTAATCTATTGGCAAACAATAGAGAAGGTAAGACACCTCATGAGAATTCTGAGAACGGCTGGTAATGATGAAATAATTTAAACTCGGCAATGATGAAATGATTTAAACTGAGGGCTGAGAAATACCGTTGCTTTTCGATGAGCATTTCCTGTTGTTCGAGAATTAAGGCTCGTCCCATTACTCTTCGGTTCATCGCTTCCAGGTCGCGACGATACTGTTCGGTGCGAATTTCTTGCTCCTTCCTATAATGCTCACATCTAGCTGATGGGCAAACGCCACTTTAAGCACAGCAGTACGAGCTTATGGCCGAAAACGTGCAATGAAAAAACCGTCAAGTGGTTGAATAAAGCACAGATGGATCAGTTTTTCTAAAGGTTAATTATGGGCTATGGTTTATTTGAAATAGAATTAAGAAAACTAAACAATACTGTGTAACCTATTTGTATCAAAATGGCACTTTGTTATTTCCCGGAGCTCGTATCGCAGCAAATGGTGCTGCTATCGAATCGACCATCGTACCCACATGATAAAGCAGTTCTGCATCATATCATGGATGCACAACTTACAAAACATCCAGTGGAGGTGCCTAACGAATTACAGTGGAAAGTATTATACTGCAACATCTCAGTTGACGGAGATGGTCTTCAGTGAATTTGTTTTACTACGATTGAGAACTCTAGGCGAATTACCTACCTCGAATCGCTGAGAGCGCCTCTAAAGTGGTTCGCATTTTTGCAGGAAAAATGCTTCGGTAAGTCGGATTGATACTTATACTTAAGGCAGCACAGCCTTAATTCGTCCAAATTTCACGAAACGATATAAGAATGTGCTTAAGCCAACGATAACTACAGACTGGTAATCCGAATTTCGACCTTTTCTCATCTAGTTTGCGTTGAATTTCGTTCGCCACGATGTCTTCAGCAGCCAATTTTTGTTTTAACCGCTGACGAGATATATGATTCTCCTCGTTAACTGCCTTCCAAAAGTCGCGTGATCGATTCTTCTCTGCCTCCAGTTTTCGCATTCTCATCCTTTACAATACAATCGTTTATTAGACGATAAAACAAAAACGATATAAGATTTCTAAGTATTCAATCATAACACATTTTCTTAAAAATAGTTTATCATCGCGGGCGAGGCTGCCTTTCAGTACGCAACGTTTACTTTCGGACTGCGAAACAATTAAAAAAAATCAAAAGCTTTTCTTAAATTGAATGCCGTTGTTTTCTTATATTTTTATAGAGTCCCTACGAATATCGTTATAGTGTGCCAACTATAGTCTCTTCAGAACGGGGAACTACAAATACGATGGCGCTTTACAGCATCGAGATATCACTTTCATCATCATTTACAAAGACAAAAAATTGTTTTAGAAACTAACAAGCCGTATGCATTAACGAAAAGAAACAAAGTTTCTCGTCGAAAATAACCACAATGATAGTGCTAAATGTGAGGTACTTGATAGCTTCGTTTCTCAGCAGTGAAGCGTGATTTAATCGGACGTTGAACGCCGCGCTCTCAGTGAGATTCGATACAGAAACACTTCGTCGCCGAGGTCTACTCTTCATTATAGATTCTTCTTTGCACTGAACCCATGATTCATTAGTTCTATAAGATTACTGTCATCTCGCAATCACGATAAGCACTTGCAGCGCGAAATCACTATAAAACAGGCACAAATGGCTGGTGTGCCAGACTGGTCAACAAAGCTGCTCATAAAAATGCAGTCCGACTATATGCTTTCGAAAAAATATTATATTTTTTATTATACTTATACTTATTATACTATCTCCTTAAAATCATGATGGAAACTGAAGGAAAATGCGAATACGCACACAGTTTGGAAGAGGCATGAAAGTTCTCGTGAAATGTTTATGGAGAAATGAGCTAAAAACGAATTGACATTGCTTATAAATAATCAGTAAATAAGATAACTTCGAAATTTAAATACCGATGAGTCAATGCACTTTTGTCATCTTATTATGAAGAGGTAGAAAAAGGTTAAATAGGTGCGAACGATGCCTAACGAAGGTATAAGAGGTCGAACATGGTGTGATCGAACTCTATCGTCGCATTCAAAGTGAAACGGAGTTGCAACGGTTGTTGGTCGTACGGGTGCTTTTTCGAGTTTATCGGAGAGCATTTGGTGAATGCGCTTGAAATCCGGTATCTGAACGGTTGATAAGTAAAACAATACAATTCAAAAGAAAAACTCATTGATTCACAGCACTGGAGTCGATTATGCGGAATAAAGAAGATGTACACAAGTATCGGCCAATAAAAATCATAAAACAAGCGTTAGCAGGCAATATTATAGCTTCAACCACCGCCTTCCTCACCGACCTAAAGGGGTGGGAAAAATGTGAATCAACTCTCGATGATGCGTTCCCCTTGAAATCTAAAGCATGGATGAAAGCCAATGAGAATGAGATTCTATGGGAATGAGTGCTGTAACTTTATTTTTAAAAAAAGTTTTACAAAGTTTCAAGAGATGGCAAACCGCTTTTGATGGTCGAAATACAGGAACGTGTGGCTCACTGTTGCACACTCTATTATGTCTTATACGGTTTTTGACCTTCCATCGAACTGCTCGTTCCTAAATGTTTGATGCAATGAACAGTAGAACTAGTTCGTAATCGCGCTAAGCAGGGGAAGTGGCAACTTTCCGAAGCCCTCAGATGGTTATGCATGAGCTGAAGTCGATGCTGGGCATCACTCTCTCAACGACCGTTTGAGGCAATCACCAAACCGTGGTTTCGTGAGCCGAGGCAGCCGTATGTGTCAATCAGATACTCACACCAAGTCCTGTCGAAACGTGATTGGCTGTGGGTCGCTATGCTACACGGCCACTTCAACTCGCAAATCTCCACGAAGTTTGCTGCCATGGTATTTACTATATTCCGGAAAAATGCTCTGCGCAATACATTTCTCACTAGTTTGCTACCTAATGTGTATATTTTACAGCATAAAGGAAAATACTGCAGCTTCACGCTTTTGACACAGTCGTTTTTCGTTACTTGTCGCTTAGAATTAGTTAACGAAAAACTAACTTGCATTCCAGCTGGCGCTTTACTCGCTTGAATCAGTTTGATGGCACGTTCAGCTCGAGCACGAGCTCTAAGTGCCGCCTGGATCTCATCCTTATACGGCGGTACGTAGACACTTATCGGTACTTCGTTAGCTCTGAACGTTTCATGTTTTCCCCATTCTGAAGCCTCTGCGCTCACACACCGTCGCATATGAAAGTTTGGAGTCGAAGTTGGTATAGCAGTGCATGGACGACGACTACGCTCGACCTTTTGAGCTGCGCGATGACGACGCTCCTCACGTGCCTTCAAATACTCTAGACATAAAAACCATTCTCATGTTTTATAAATGCTGTCAAAGGCAAATATATTCTCTTACGTATTCTGAACAACTGGAATTCTTTATTGCGCAAGTTATTACTACAAACGATTCAGCTCTAGAAAAAAACTTCTCAAACGTTCACTCCGTTCAATCGGACTCCCTTCTAACTTCATTTGAATTTTTCTGAAGTTTAAATTTCATCAGAGCACCGAAGCAAAAGTAAAAGTTTTTCGGAAAGCTTTATGTTATGTTTCCGACTGGAACTACAGCACTGGTACTCCGTGAAGGCGGTATCGGATCATCGGAGTGCGTTTCATATATTTTATTGGGGAATATTTGAGAGGAAGAAGGGGCAGGGAAATTGATAAAGCACTCCTGACAGCGACAATAATGATGACAAAGTGAAAGACGCCCAACGTTAAACTGGAGGAAGCGTGAATCAAATACTGTTGACCTTACAACATAATTAAAAAAGACCGCCAAAATGTGAATTCTGTGCAACGCATATGATTGTAACTGGTTCAACTTCAAGCAATAAAAAATCCCTTAAAATATTCGCTAGCTAAAGGTGGCGATGACTCGCCGATCAGATGCTTAGTCTACACTCAATAAAAAGAAACGGAAAGAGGAAGTTCGCCTGATCAATTAATCTTTCTGCTGTGCCGTCCACTTTGCTCTGCTCGTTTGCAATATATTGGATGACTTACGCGCTCCATTTCCACTTGCATCTGTTCGTAAAGCGGTTCATACGTTGATTTAGGCACTTCCCGAGCTTTAAACCTAAATGAATCACAATACAAATTAAATAATGAGTTACTCTTGCTTTTAAGTGGAGGCCCTTGAATCGCTCTTTCATCCCTCCCGATCTCTATCGTAAGAGCGACCCTCGTCGCAAACTGCTGAGGTACCGATAAAATAATTTTTAAAAAATTGTTAGGAACTGCCATGAGAACTTACATTCAAAGATGACGAGTAGATTTGAGCTGCAAGATTTAACAACATTGCAATTTTGATGGATGAAATTCTATCACTATGTTCTGTCTCAGATTGAAGTTCCTTTTCAACAACCCTTGAAGTTTTACTATTTTTAAACGACTAAACGAGTGCATTAAAATATCTTATAACGAGGTAAATGATTTTCTAATGTGGTTATTATTGTACTTAAGCAAATGCCCATTATCTCAGCAATAATGTGCCTTACTTATATTAATAGGTAGCTACCTGAGTTTGCTAGCAGCTTCTTCGCTCTTGCGCACTTCCTCTTTTTTCCGCTCCGTCAGCTCGTTGATAAACTTCTGAGAATATGTCGCTTTTATCGGCGCTTTCTCATCCCTGTCAGAAAAAAATGTTTTCAGTTCATGCAAAAGAGTGTCTGCTGAACTCAGTTCACTAAGCAAGCCGGGGAAAACTGTTTACTGCAGAGAAAGAAGTTTACCGCATTTCAGCATCACTCATTCTTATCTGCAATGACCCTTTTGCATTTATAAAGCATATCATGATCAAGTTGTTTCTATGCGTATAACTTTCAGTTAATTTCAGCGATACAGTAGCAAAATTCCGTGGCCATAATCTTTACGTTAGAGTTATAAGTACCCAGTTTCAGCCCAGTTCATGATCGCCGAAGGACGACCATAAACCATAGTTCACATCTGCCAATATGCATGCTGTTAAACTCAGAAAAATTTTGAATGCATTTCGCCACCGTTCCAATTGCACACTTCATTGACGGGACCGCAGAAAAACCGACAATTAGTGGAAGATTTACTGAAGTTGTCGGATAAAACAAAATAAATTTAGAATTTCTTCATTTGCGAGCGGCATGTCGAACCGGCTGGTCTGATGTGTATAGTCGGCAAAGCTTATATTATGCCAGCTCTTTAGCACTGCTTTGTACTTGTCTTTGAGGACGTTCGGCAGAAATATAAAAGTTGAAAGAAAATGATTTAGAGTCGCATTATTTTCGCGATCACGCCAAACGCTTTCAGCAGTATTCTCATCTAAATTTAAGTTTGAAAGATTAACAAGGAAATGAGCTATTTGCTCACTCGTTAGCTCATTATTCTCCTGCATTCCTAGAATCTATTAGCTTGAAAAAATTACTATGTATTATTTAGCAGCGACATAATGCGTATGAACAGTGATCTTACCGCAAAGTCATATGGAAGGGTTTGGGTACCGTAATTTGTGGGATCCATTCTTCCTCGGTGAATTGCACTGTGCGCTCCTCCTGCCAACATTCACAACTGTGCAACAGCGACTGTGCCGATTTGGAGCGGCATCCATCCAGATATCCGCGGTTACAGTAATCTAACAGCAAATTTGATAAGAAGATGCTCCCTAGGGTTGTGCACGTCCTTGCAAGGGAAGACGGACCCTTCGAAGAGGTCACTTGCAGGAGAGAGACGGTGCTGCGGAAAGTGAGGAGATACGAGTAATTTTCAATTGAGTGTTCACAATGCGCTAATGGAAAAACAAAGCGATTTTTGAAAATGTTTTTTCTAGAAAGCACAGAATTGTTCATAAATATGTGCTGGTTGCAGAAGCGAGAAAAAACCGGTAACGGTACCACACTAAATGAATTTATAGATGGAAAAATAGTGCTTTGCATGCGAAGGAGATCTTCACTTTTACGAGCACTGCGCACAGATTTTTGAAAGAGGGCGTAAATTTGTCTCATTCTTCGAAGGGATATCTATCCTTTTGAGCACATCTACTAATCGTTACACTCATCTGCAATCATCTTTTTTTCACGTTACCCGGAGGGTATAACATAGGCAAAAATATGAAAAAAACGTGAATGCTCATAGGTTTATGTTTAGTGGTATTTGGCTCTTTTAACGTAGTACAAGAAAGGTTCCATGAAAAGTATTTAG